>JAQNBH010000016.1:4249975-4299975 GCA_028752905.1 Cladorhizidae sp. MBARI D1340-BT2 | reverse complement strand
GATTCAGCATGTGGGCTTACATTCAGCATGCAGGCTTACATTCAGCGTGCAGGCTTAGATTCAGCATGTGGGCTTACATTCAGCATGCAGGCTTACATTCAGCGTGCAGGCTTAGATTCAGCATGTGGGCTTACATTCAGCATGCAGGCTTAGATTCAGCATGCAGGCTTACATTCAGCGTGTGGGCTTACATTCAGTGTGTGGGCTTACATTCAGCATGCAGGCTTAGATTCAGCATGTGGGCTTACATTCAGCATGCAAGCTTACATTCAGCGTGTGGGCTTACATTCAGCATGTAGGCTTACATTCAGCATGCAGGCTTACATTCAGCGTGTGGGCTTACATTCAGCGTGCAGGCTTACATTCAGCATGCAGGCTTACATTCAGCATGTAGGCTTACATTCAGCATGCAGGCTTAGATTCAGCATGTGGGCTTACATTCAGCATGCAGGCTTACATTCAGCGTGTGGGCTTACATTCAGCATGTAGGCTTACATTCAGCATGCAGGCTTAGATTCAGCATGTGGGCTTACATTCAGCATGCAGGCTTACATTCAGCGTGTGGGCTTACATTCAGCATGTGGGCTTACATTCAGCATGCAGGCTTAGATTCAGCATGTGGGCTTACATTCAGCGTGTGGGCTTACATTCAGCGTGTGGGCTTACATTCAGCGTGTGGGCTTACATTCAGCATGCAGGCTTACATTCAGCGTGTGGGCTTACATTCAGCATGCAGGCTTACATTCAGCGTGTGGGCTTACATTCAGCATGCAGGCTTACATTCAGCATGCAGGCTTACATTCAGCGTGTGGGCTTACATTCAGCGTGTGGGCTTACATTCAGCATGCAGGCTTACAGGCTTACATTCAGCGTGTGGGCTTACATTCAGCATGTAGGCTTACATTCAGCATGCAGGCTTAGATTCAGCATGTGGGCTTACATTCAGCATGCAGGCTTACATTCAGCATGTGGGCTTACATTCAGTGTGTGGGCTTACATTCAGCATGCATGCTTACATTCAGTGTGTGGGCTTACATTCAGCATTTGGGCTTACATTCAGCATGTGGGCTTACATTCAGTATGCAGGCTTACATTCAGCGTGCAGGCTTAGATTCAGCATGTGGGCTTACATTCAGCATGCAGGCTTACGTTCAGCATGTGGGCTTACGTTCAGCGTGAGTGCTTACATTCAGCGTGTGGGCTTACATTCAGCATTTGGGCTTACATTCAGCATGTGGGCTTACATTCAGCATGCAGGCTTACATTCAGCATGTGGCTTACATTCAGCGTGAGGGCTTAGATTCAGCATGCAGGCTTACATTCAGCGTGTGGGCTTAGATTCAGCATGTGGGCTTACATTCAGCATGCAGGCTTACATTCAGCGTGCAGGCTTAGATTCAGCATGTGGGCTTACATTCAGCATGCAGGCTTACATTCAGCGTGTGGGCTTACATTCAGCATGTAGGCTTACATTCAGCATGTAGGCTTACATTCAGCATGCAGGCTTACATTCAGCGTGCAGGCTTACATTCAGCATGCAGGCTTACATTCAGCATGCAGGCTTACATTCAGCGTGTGGGCTTACATTCAGCATGTAGGCTTACATTCAGCATGCAGGCTTAGATTCAGCATGTGGGCTTACATTCAGCATGCAGGCTTACATTCAGCGTGTGGGCTTACATTCAGCATGTGGGCTTACATTCAGCATGCAGGCTTAGATTCAGCATGTGGGCTTACATTCAGCGTGTGGGCTTACATTCAGCGTGTGGGCTTACATTCAGCGTGTGGGCTTACATTCAGCATGTTGGCTTACATTCAGCATGCAGGCTTACATTCAGCGTGTGGGCTTACATTCAGCATGCAGGCTTACATTCAGCATGCAGGCTTACATTCAGCGTGTGGGCTTACATTCAGCGTGTGGGCTTACATTCAGCATGTAGGCTTACATTCAGCGTGTGGACTTACATTCAGCATGTGGGCTTACATTCAGCATGCAGGCTTACATTCAGTGTGTGGGCTTACATTCAGCATTTGGGCTTACATTCAGCATGTGGGCTTACATTCAGCATGCAGGCTTACATTCAGCGTGCAGGCTTACATTCAGCGTGTGGGCTTACATTCAGCATGCAGGCTTACATTCAGCATGCAGGCTTACATTCAGCGTGTGGGCTTACATTCAGCGTGTGGGCTTACATTCAGCATGCAGGCTTACATTCAGCGTGTGGGCTTACATTCAGCATGTAGGCTTACATTCAGCATGCAGGCTTAGATTCAGCATGTGGGCTTACATTCAGCATGCAGGCTTACATTCAGCATGTGGGCTTACATTCAGTGTGTGGGCTTACATTCAGCATGCATGCTTACATTCAGTGTGTGGGCTTACATTCAGCATTTGGGCTTACATTCAGCATGTGGGCTTACATTCAGTATGCAGGCTTACATTCAGCGTGCAGGCTTAGATTCAGCATGTGGGCTTACATTCAGCATGCAGGCTTACGTTCAGCATGTGGGCTTACGTTCAGCGTGAGTGCTTACATTCAGCGTGTGGGCTTACATTCAGCATTTGGGCTTACATTCAGCATGTGGGCTTACATTCAGCATGCAGGCTTACATTCAGCATGTGGCTTACATTCAGCGTGAGGGCTTAGATTCAGCATGCAGGCTTACATTCAGCGTGTGGGCTTAGATTCAGCATGTGGGCTTACATTCAGCATGCAGGCTTACATTCAGCGTGCAGGCTTAGATTCAGCATGTGGGCTTACATTCAGCATGCAGGCTTACATTCAGCGTGTGGGCTTACATTCAGCATGTAGGCTTACATTCAGCATGTAGGCTTACATTCAGCATGCAGGCTTACATTCAGCGTGCAGGCTTACATTCAGCGTGCAGGCTTACATTCAGCATGCAGGCTTACATTCAGCATGCAGGCTTACATTCAGCGTGTGGGCTTACATTCAGCATGTAGGCTTACATTCAGCATGCAGGCTTAGATTCAGCATGTGGGCTTACATTCAGCATGCAGGCTTACATTCAGCGTGTGGGCTTACATTCAGCATGTGGGCTTACATTCAGCATGCAGGCTTAGATTCAGCATGTGGGCTTACATTCAGCGTGTGGGCTTACATTCAGCGTGTGGGCTTACATTCAGCGTGTGGGCTTACATTCAGCATGTTGGCTTACATTCAGCATGCAGGCTTACATTCAGCGTGTGGGCTTACATTCAGCATGCAGGCTTACATTCAGCATGCAGGCTTACATTCAGCGTGTGGGCTTACATTCAGCGTGTGGGCTTACATTCAGCATGTAGGCTTACATTCAGCGTGTGGGCTTACATTCAGCATGTGGGCTTACATTCAGCATGCAGGCTTACATTCAGTGTGTGGGCTTACATTCAGCATTTGGGCTTACATTCAGCATGTGGGCTTACATTCAGCATGCAGGCTTACATTCAGCGTGCAGGCTTAGATTCAGCATGTGGGCTTACATTCAGCATGCAGGCTTACATTCAGCATGTGGGCTTACATTCAGCGTGAGGGCTTACATTCAGCGTGTGGGCTTACATTCAGCATTTGGGCTTACATTCAGCATGTGGGCTTACATTCAGCATGCAGGCTTACATTCAGCATGTGGGCTTACATTCAGCGTGAGGGCTTAGATTCAGCATGCAGGCTTACATTCAGCGTGTGGGCTTAGATTCAGCTTGTGGGCTTACATTCAGCATGCAGGCTTACATTCAGCGTGCAGGCTTAGATTCAGCATGTGGGCTTACATTCAGCATGCAGGCTTACATTCAGCGTGCAGGCTTAGATTCAGCATGTGGGCTTACATTCAGCATGCAGGCTTATATTCAGCGTGTGGGCTTACATTCAGCATGTGGGCTTACATTCAGCGTGCGGGCTTACATTCAGCGTGCAGGCTTACATTCAGCATGCAGGCTTACATTCAGCATGCAGGCTTAGATTCAGCATGTGGGCTTACATTCAGCATGCAGGCTTACATTCAGCGTGTGGGCTTACATTCAGCATGTGGGCTTACATTCAGCATGCAGGCTTAGATTCAGCATGTGGGCTTACATTCAGCATGCAGGCTTACATTCAGCGTGTGGGCTTACATTCAGCATGTAGGCTTACATTCAGCATGCAGGCTTACATTCAGCGTGCAGGCTTACATTCAGCATGCAGGCTTACATTCAGCATGCAGGCTTACATTCAGCGTGTGGGCTTACATTCAGCATGTAGGCTTACATTCAACATGCAGGCTTAGATTCAGCATGTGGGCTTACATTCAGCATGCAGGCTTACATTCAGCGTGTGGGCTTACATTCAGCATGTGGGCTTACATTCAGCATGCAGGCTTAGATTCAGCATGTGGGCTTACATTCAGCATGTGGGCTTACATTCAGCGTGTGGGCTTACATTCAGCGTGTGGGCTTACATTCAGCATGTTGGCTTACATTCAGCATGCAGGCTTACATTCAGCGTGTGGGCTTACATTCAGCGTGTGGGCTTACATTCAGCATTTGGGCTTACATTCAGCGTGTGGGCTTACATTCAGCATGCAGGCTTACATTCAGCATGTGGCTTACATTCAGCGTGAGGGCTTACATTCAGCGTGTGGGCTTAGATTCAGCATGTGGGCTTACATTCAGCATGCAGGCTTACATTCAGCGTGCAGGCTTAGATTCAGCATGTGGGCTTACATTCAGCATGCAGGCTTACATTCAGCGTGTGGGCTTACATTCAGCATGTAGGCTTACATTCAGCATGTAGGCTTACATTCAGCATGCAGGCTTACATTCAGCGTGCAGGCTTACATTCAGCGTGTGGGCTTACATTCAGCGTGCAGGCTTAGATTCAGCATGCAGGCTTAGATTCAGCATGTGGGCTTACATTCAGTGTGTGGGCTTACATTCAGCGTGTGGGCATACATTCAGCATGCAGGCTTACATTCAGCATGTGGGCTTACATTCAGCGTGTGGGCTTACATTCAGCATGCAGGCTTACATTCAGCGTGTGGGCTTAGATTCAGCATGTGGGCTTACATTCAGCATGCAGGCTTACATTCAGCATGTGGGCTTACATTCAGCGTGTGGGCCTACATTCAGCGTGTTGGCTTACATTCAGTGTGCAGGCATACATTCAGCATGCAGGCTTACATTCAGCGTGTGGGCTTACATTCAGCATGTGGGCTTACATTCAGCATGCAGGCTTACATTCAGCATGTGGGCTTACATTCAGCGTGTGGGCTTACATTCAGCGTGTTGGCTTACATTCAGTGTGCAGGCATACATTCAGCATGCAGGCTTACATTCAGCGTGTGGGCTTACATTCAGCGTGTGGGCTTACATTCAGCATGCAGGCTTACATTCAGCATGTGGGCGTACATTCAGTGTGTGGGCCTACATTCAGCATGCAGGCTTACATTCAGCATGTGGGCGTACATTCAGTTGTGCGTGCTCCCGTTATTTGGGTAATGAATTTATGCGTTTAGCTTCTTTCTGCCATTTCCCCTCTTCATTTACCTTTTACTATGAAATAGGCAGAGAATCATTTGCAGGAGTTACCATTTGAACAGATTTCTTGCTGGAGTACTTGAACAGGTCCCCAACTGACGTCTCTGACAACGATGTCTAGGGCCATCTGGACGAGGGCATATTTGCGAGGAACACATGAGCAGTCGACACTTCACTTGATATTTGTGGTTAGTGGCAGTGGAGCTTCTTGGACTTTCCAAAGAACAAACTACCTCTCCCCAACAGTTTTCAGCTCCCCTCCCGTCGCAGTTGTCAAGCCACTCCCCCACACCCACTTCCAGTTCCTCCTACTCCAATCCTCTTAATTTTTGTCCGTGATTTCACAGGTTATTAATTTTAACATTAACATAAATTATTTTTGAAGAACCGGCTTTTACAGAGTTTCCCTGTTCAGAACACATGCACCTGCATTTGAATACAAGATGAAAATTATCACAATAGTCGTCATGTCTACTATTGCTCTCAACGAACTCTCAGTTGACACGATTTAGATACAATGACTTTAGTTACATTAGCTCTAGCAAAACTAACACCTAGCAGCAAAACGAACAGCTAGCATTCTATTAGCTAGCAGCAAAACTAACAGCTAGCATTCTATTAGAGATGGCTAGATAGCATTCTATTAGAGCTATATAGATAGATAGATAGCTTATGATTATGACTTGTCAAGAAAGACAAAGTAACTTGGGACCTCCACATTCTGGGGAAATAATAGTTTGGGCAGTTGATAGCCACCAGTTTGCAATCTATAAGGAATATCTCTTAACTACTTCTATATATAAGAATCCAAGCAATGGCATCAATAATTTACAGATCAGTGTAGAGTGTTGGGCCTGCAGCTATACTTGGCTAGGAGAATACTTAGAGCAATGTGATGAATTAATATTGGTAATCACGCTAAAAGCAATTGTCCATCTCTCGCATCACACCTTCGCTTGCCACACACCCCTTGCATTCATTACTAGTTATTATTACTATCATTACTTATTACCATCACTATCATTATTATTTTATTATTGTTATTATATTATTATTATTATTATTATTATTATTATTATTATTATTATTATTATTATTATTATCTCTCATAATACTCTCATAATAACATCACAATAACCTTCTCAATAATCAACTTCAAATTGTACTCTCTCAACATTTTGACTTGGCACGGTTTGAGTGTCTTGTCAGTTTTGATGTTTTACCAATGTTCCCATTGAGCCCATGGAAGTAATTTTTGGAATGTTGACGAAAGACGAGAGCTTGCGTGAGAGGACTACACTAGGTGCTAACAGGATTTCTGAACGTTACAATGACTTTCTGAATAATCAATTTGAAATTGTATTCTCTCGACGTTTCAACCAGATGCTCTATCTAGCCTTCATCATGAGCTGCTAAGACACGTGTGAGGCCTGCTATATACTGGTAGCTAGCTATTAACCACATGCTACGAAACCACACCTCATTGTTGTTTTTGTGTTGTCAGTATATTTATCATGATAATATTATTTACCACCCTCGCTATTATTACTATATTATTATTATTATATTTGTGGTAGCATTGAAGTATTTGTTGGACCATATCTTTCCCCAGTGAAATATTTCAACATCAAAACATTCAGAATCATATCTAAGTAATCACTAGTTATCCCTTCCACCGTTGACTTTATTTTGAAAAATTACAAAAAATTGACTTGCATAGACATATAAAAAGGTTGACTAAAGTCCTTAGCAACCATAGTTCACATGAAAGCCCTTATAATGACCAACATTGTGGTAACCTACAGTTGCCATAGAAACAAACCACAATGTCATGAATCTAATTAGAAGTTTTGAGTTCTGGTTTCACAGATAATTAACAATTGTAGTAATATGATCTATGTACGTGCACACACGTATATGGCCTTATTTCATTTCCCCCTCTAGTATGGTATATAATCAAGGTGTTTTCAGCCACTCAGACAGTGATGGAGGCTTGATAAGATACTGGCCAGCAACATACAAGAAGACATCATTGTGCCACACTACCACACACTATACACTACCACAATGTAATGTATAGACACCATCTAGGAATATATATTTTCACATTTCATTTACTCTTATAACACTTGGTACACAATGTATGTAGCATCAAACATGACTGGTACAAGAAGCCATTGAGGTATCCAAATGAATACTGGAAGTTACTTGACTACGTGTACTCAGAAGTCCAAGTTGAACTACTCCTAGCTCTACTACTGCCTCTAGTTCTGCGACTACGCTGACCAACAGGCCTTGAACGAGTATGAACTGAAGGAATATGAACTCCACAAGAAGTGGCTTTGAGGAAGGGTGACAGTGAAGGCGTTGGTTGCACCATATCTAAAAAGAATAATGTCAACATAAACAAAAAGTATTGTCTCCTAGACCTAATGAATTTATATATGGATTGTCCCACGAAAGAACAGCTAAACCATTCTATCCAGAACATGCTTTACTTGCTAGCTACTTAGCTAGCAAGTAAACAAAACTCACTGGCATAGTCTTCTTCGTCACTGCTAGACTCTCCTCCGCCCAAACAGACTATCGAGCGGCACCGCTCTCGCCAGAAAATTGTCCAAAAAGTATCTCCCACCCATCGATAGCACAATTTCAGGATCAATGCTACTCTTCCCAAGTTAGGAATAGATTACTTCACCTTCCTAGCTGCTACTTTCGTCCTCTGATAGGACGTAGTCATCGTCTTGAATCCTAGAAAGAACTTTAGTCTGACCGTCATTTCCAACTTGATCAAAAAGTGAACGGTCAGCGATTTCAATTTTACTTTACCTTAGTTACCGAACCCGTACGGCTTCGTAGAGAGCAATTTTTTGATATTCATATCTTAATTTACAACCGAACGATTTATTTTTGAACGGTTTTTCACCGATAATTATGTGGTTTGGACGTATATATACGCTTATGACGGTGAGTGGGTTAAACAAGCTCAGTTGTGTGTGCAGACTTCTCCTTGGGAAGATTATTACATATTATTTTTATTATTTTTATTCGTAAGTTTGACACCGTTTTGCAAAATGAGTTAGTCTTAGCGTTAGCATTGATCATGTAATGCAACTTTAACATATTGGGCATTTGATGTTAAATAATTCTAATCTGCTCTGGTAATGTATGGCATTGGATGCCTGTGCAACTGATTATAGTTGATATTAGAATACCTAAGTCTGGTGTTATTGGCAGGGACTAATTTTAGCTATTTATTGGACTTGTTGGATTTGACGGGTACTAAATTAGCTATTAGATTATCGGTGTCAAAGGAGAAGAAGTTATTCCTAGTTTCTCCAGAGGACCTCAAGAAGCAGCTCGGCTTTATTATAGATTGCTGCCAACATTGAATCTGTTTCTAAATGTATTGCCATCACGAACTTGATGAGCGTAAAGAGGGTTGACAATTTAGCCACTCACTAATTGGAGGAGTGTGTATAATAGATAATCTTTTATAGGAAAAATGGGCTTGGCCTAGTAAAGTAATTTAATGATGTAATGATATAATGCAGTGATGTAATATTTAATTTTTGTTTGTAGTCAGTCGTCTGCGAGGATTATTGTTGTCCCCACGTGTGTGTGTGCACGTGCCCCTGGGTGAGTTAACGACCAACGACACATGGCACTGTCACTTCATTGCACATGCTCGACTCAGAAGCTGGACTCCTTCTTGTGGGTGTGGTGTGGAGGAGTGGCCAGAAAAGAAGAGTGAAATGTTGCAAACAAAACACAATATTGGTATGTAGGATGTATAATCCCTATATGATGCCTCTCATTAGTACGTAGTATATTAATATATAACCTCTATATATAATGCCTCTCATTAGTATGTGTCTCATTAATATGTAGGATTCCTATATAATGTGAATATAGGATGTAGAATCCCTATATAATGCCTCATTAATACGTAGGATGTATAAACCCTATATGTGTATAATCCCTATATAATGTCTCATTGTATATAGGATGTAGAATCCCTATATAATGCCTCATTAATACGTAGGATTGTATAAACCCTATATGTGTATAATCCCTATCTCATTGTATATAGGATGTATATTTCCTATATAATGCCATACATAGGATGTATAAACCCTATATGTGTATAATCCTATATAATCCCTATATAATATCTCATTGTATATAGGATGTAGAATCCCTATATAATGCCTCATTAATACATAGGATGTATAAACCCTATATGTGTATAATCCCTATATAATCCCTATATAATGTCTCATTGTATATAGGATGTATATTTCCTATATAATGAACAAGAGTATGCTCTTAGAACAACTGCAACCAAATGCTTCATACCATACAATATGCCTAAAGTAGGTTAGCTATAATTGCCTACAATTAAAGTGACTTATTTCCTACGAGTGGCTCTCTCCAACCCTCTCTCCAGTGCCAAGCAGTTGTATACCATGTGAGGAGCACAACAGCAGTAGGCTAGTTGTTAGCTTGCGTGCATTCATTTTGAAGATAGCATTCTTCTTTCTGCCCATCAATTAAACCTACAGCTTCTCTGCTCTGTCATGTGTTTTAAAGACGCTATCACACGGCGTCCATATACTTCAGAAATATCAAGCAACCTCTGTCTGACCTTGCCATTGTACATCAGCACATGTGCTCTATCTGATCCTTTGTCGGAGTTTCTGCTTCTTGCAGAAATAAGTCTTGCAGCAAAATGGGCTTCAGCTTGAGCACCATAACCTTCTCACTACACTAACTGAAGCTGAGATGGTGGTCCGTCTTACTAATAGGAACCTTTGTGCGAGTTTGCTACACCCCCCCCCGCATTTGGTGTGGAGTTGTGGGATTATTACTTCATGAATCTCATGCAGTACCATGCTAGACACAAGTGCCCTAGCTCCTTTAATGTTCTGTTGGCCACTCAATGCTCATACCTAAACATGAATATACTCTCAACTAACTGCTCCCAGTTGATATAAGTATAGATACAATGACTTTATCGATAATCAATTTAAATTTGCTATCGAGAAAGGTACGGTGTTGTCTTCTCCTTGCAAATAGGGTATGCCATGAAAGCATCATTTTGGGACTCCTCAGGGACTCTAGAAGCACGCTTGACTTCTGGTACAGCAGAGTCTCTGTTGCAGATGTCACCTGAGCAGTTCAAGCAAATGCAAGACGGGGAGCGGCTAGAGCTCTTATCCTCCTTTATAAATATTGAGATGACTCTCTGCATTTCCAAGGTAGCTGTGCCATGTGGTGTCTCACAATGGGTTAATATTTGTCTTTATAAATATTGAGATGACTGCATTTCCAAGGTAGCTGTGCCATGTGGTGTTTCACAAAGGGTTAATATTTGTCTTTATAAATATTGAGATGACTGTGCATTTCCAAGGTAGCTGTGCCATGTGGTGTCTTGCAATGGGTTAATATTTGTCTTTATAAATATTGAGATGACTCTCTGCATTTGCAAGGTAGCTGTGCCATGTGGTGTCTCGCAATGGGTTAATATTTGTCTTTATAAATATTGAGATGACTGCATTTCCAAGGTAGCTGTGCCATGTGGTGTCTCACAAAGGGTTAATATTTGTCTTTATAAATATTGAGATGACTCTGTGCATTGCCATGTGGTGTCTCGCAATGGGTTAATATTTGTCTTTATAAATATTGAGATGACTGCATTTCCAAGGTAGCTGTACCATGTGGTGTCTCGCAATGGGTTAACTCTTAGAGCCCTAGCGGCCGGTTTTTCGGCCGATATGTAGAGGCGTATATACCCGAGCGGCCGATATTTCGGCCGGGGATTTCCCTTTTTTGTGTGCATTATCAATAAATATAATCAACTTGGAAATTTTTGTTCTTTTTTCCCCCTCCAGGACCATAGGGGGGGGGGGGGGGGGGGGGGGGGCATGCCCATGTTAGGGAGCATAGGGTTCTAAGGGTTAATATTTGTCTTTATAGATATTGAGATGACTGCATTTCCAAGGTAGCAGTGCCATGTGGTGTCTCGCAATGGGTTAATATTTGTCTTTATAAATATTGAGATGACTCTCTGCATCTCCAAGGTAGCTGTGCCATGTGGTGTCTCACAAAAGGTTAATATTTGTCTTTCCCTTAAATTTTATTTTTTATTATTTTAATATTTAATATTATAAACCGATGTGAGTTTAAGTGAAGTGTTTTGTATGATGTCGTTAGCTGATATCATTCTGGGGTTAATGTTGATGTTGTTGACATTTTGTGCAGGTTACAGGTAATGAGTATCAGATCAACAGCTTTGTGACCTGATCCACTGTATCTCAAGCACTAACCAAGATCATACAAATAGGTGGCTGGTGCAATCTGTGTTCTCTTGTACTCATGATGATGAAAAGTCTGTAATTCTTGTGTTTACCCTATCTCAATAATTATATATATTTAATAATCATCTCCAAAGCAAGAATTGGCATGACATTTGTAAGTCTCAGTCCTTCAGTTCTAAATCCTCTGCCAACGTCTCTGTGAGTTCCACCTGGCAATGTGTGCCTATCCTTTCATTTGACAGACTTGTGGAAGAGCTGTTCAGAATTAGCTGACTGGTGTCCAAATCACACGTTTCCACCACCAATGGTAGCCACCCATGAACTTTAGGGAGAAATAATCCATTTCTGCCGAACTTTTTTGTCTTGTTTTAATTCTCATAACTTTTTTGTTCTATACACTGTGATGTCGAAGTTCACGTCAAAACACCGCTCATTCAGAGAACTTCCCAATGGTTTGAGTTGGATTTGTGGAAACCATGGTGATTTCCAGTGTGATGTAACCACTTACAAATTGGATACCACTTGGAGAACCCACAGACAGACAAAGTTGGTAAGTAAGACAATCTATGCCGAGACAACGTCTCGAGGGGTTTGTATTTTTGGACCACAAGAACAAAAGTGGTCAACTTCCCTGGTTGAAAAACTGACAATAAAAGCAAAATAGGTGAGAAATCTCATTGTATCGGCCGATAAGCCCAAAGATAAAATATTGGCTGGGATCTAACAAGACTGACTTAGCTGGAGAAAAGAAAAACAATATTAGTGCTAGTTGGAATTTAGAAAAGAAAAGGTGTTTTTACTTGAGAACTCCACAGGTTCATGGTTAGGAGGGTTAACGATACCATTTGAAAGTTAAAAATCTTGTGGTTATGACTTGGGAGCACCAATAGACTCCTGCATAGTACTCGAGTTTTTGCCCAAGATTCCTTTCCCAGATTCTCACTCGAGTCCCTATTATTGGTTTATTCTCAAAGATCAAAATATAAAATCAACGACAAAAGTTTGTTTTTTATTATACTGCAACATTACACAGATTTCAATGGAGTCCTCCGTCTTTAAATATGTTGCTTAGCAAGGAAAATTCCGTCAACCTGCCGCGGATGAGGTTGCAGCAAAAGAAGAGCTCAATAACCATTTGACCAATTGGGTAGTTCACTTGCATGATTTCCCCACCATTCAAGTTTGTTTGCATCTGCTGAAGTTTTATCAGCAACAGCTATATATGTGGGTAGTTCCTGCTTCAGTGATTATATCATGTGCACTTGAAAGCTGAAACTGCTATATACTTCAAGGTCATTTCCAAAAACTCTGACATGCAGGTTGTACACAAGACTCAATCAGTTGCTGCTGCTGAGTAAGCTTGTTTCCTTATATTAAAAAATGTGGCAGCGTTGACATGAGGATAGTAAGCAGTGGACAGGACAGCTGGAAGCTTGCTTATTTCTGAACATAAGTGCTCCATCACCTTCAAGTTGTTGGGTAGACCTCACAAAACTTTCTCCTGTGTCAATAGTGATAGCAAGTTCCTGCTTTAGTGGCATCACTCACTTGTAAATTACTAGACCTCCTAGACAGTGGCATCACACACATGTAAATTACTAGACCTCCTAGATAGTGGCATCGCTCACGTAAATTACTAGACATCCTAGATAGTGGCATCACTCACTTGTAAATTACTAGACCTATATAGATAGTGGCATCACACACGTGTAAATTACTAGACCTCCTAGATAGTGGCATCACTCACTTGTAAATTACTAGACCTAGATAGTGGCAATACACACATGTAAATTATAGACCTCCTAAATAGTGGCATCACACACATGTAAACTCGTAGATAGTGGCATCACACACATGTAAATTACTGTACCTCCTAGATAGTGGCATCACACACATGTAAATTACTAGACTCCTAGATAGTGGTGTCTCACACATGTAAATTACTATACCTCCTAGATAGTGGGATCACACACATGTAAACACACATGTAAATTACTATACCTCCTAGATAGTGGCATCACAAACATAAATTAGTATACCTCCTAGATAGTGACATCGCTCACATATAAATTACTAGAACTCCTAGATAGTGGCATCACACACATGTAAATTACTAGATCTAGATAGTGGCATTACACCCATGTAAATTACTAGACCTCCTAGATAGTATCACAGCACGTAAATTACTAGACCTCCTAGATGTGGCATCGCACACATGTAAATTACTAGACCTCCTAGCGTCGCTCACATGTAAATTACTAGACCTCCTAGATATTGGCATCACTCACATGTAAATTACTAGACCTCCTAGATAGTGGCATCACACACATGTAAATTACTAGACCTCCTAGATAGTGGCATCACTCACATGTAAATTACTAGACCTCCTAGATAGTGGTATCACACACATGTAAATTACTAGACCTACACAGCTAGAAATAACAGGTGGTCATTGGTAATTTTCCGAGCAATTCACCAATTTGTCGAACAAGCAAAGTGGCTATTACTAGTCAGCTGCTTAGTGTTGCAGCTGCAGCTTACCAGGAAGTAAAATTCACTTAGTGGGGGGGGAAACAACATAGTGTGGTTAGTAATAGTATGCAGTGCGGGTAATTAGGCTAATTGCAATGTACTAGGCTGAGGTCTGGTGTTTGTAGGAAACAGCTGAGCTAGGTCCTTGGGGGTGCCCCCCCCAGTGCTGATGATTCTAGACTAGTCGAGACTGTTTGTAGACTAGCACTATTGTTAGTGAATGTTACTGAGCTAGTTTTTGTTTATGCCAGGCAAACATGAAGCAGCACAGCTCAGAGAGTCAAGATAGTTCTGCTCCAAAAAGGCGAAAAGTCAGTTTAGCTACTTTCCAGAAGTGGAAAACAGAGCTGATAGGGAGTGCATACTCTTGCCTGGTTGGAGTGTAGACTAGTGGTGTGGGGGCGAAGAAGATTGTTGTAAAGTTGAAATGTAAAGAGTGTGTGCAGTTTCAGTTATACATAGAGGGTAGGAGGGAGACATTACAGTGACAAGTGGGTGTCTGGGGCTGACTCTGTGCGTTCTAGTAATATCAAGGATCACTCGCATTCTGACCAGCATGCTCATGCATGCTCATACAATAATGCTTATGAAGAAAGATCAGGCTCAATGTCAGGGGCTAGAAATAACTTCATATGCTCCTATTGCTAAAGCACTTCATAACTTATCTGAAGATGCAAAAAGCACGCTTAGAGTGAAGTTTGACATAGCTCATTTTATTGCTGTGCAGAAACTTGCCTTCACCAACAACTGTTGGTGAATATTGGGACCTTTTGGGCCTACAATCGGCCCAAGGGGAAGGATGTGTTAGGGCAATGTGCTCTCGCGCGCGCGCAAAGATCAAAAGCAAAGAATGCATTCAAAATATAATTATACAAATATCTTGATTTCCAGCGAGTGAGTTCACTTTCTATTAGTTCTGGTGATGGCAAATCCTGGTGATAAGTTTCAACAACTGTGCTGATAGCAAATGGTCTTGTGGTAATCAGAGATGGTACAAGTACCAGAAGAGATGAAGCAGTTGCTGACAATGATGTGAACCTCTCATCTAAGCTAGTGCAGATATGGTGAAGGAGTGGAATAGCAAGATTACTCTTGAAGTAATCAAATACTGATTCTGCTGGTGCATTACCACGGTGCTGCTGTCTGTTGCTATCCTTGGCATGCTTGGGTGGTGCTCACTTCATCAGCCATCAAGACAGCCTGATCATATATTTTCTGAAAGTCTTCCACTTTGGCATGCTCTTCTTTCTTGATACCATCAATCATGTGACGAGCTTTAATTATGTCTCTGTAATTGAACAATTATGCCTGATGGGTGGGAAAGGTACTGATAAACCATTAAGAAAACTACAATGAAATCAAATTTGGTTATACTAGCAAGGGATTTGCTGGGTTTGACTTCTATTAGCTGTGTCCCAATCATGTAAAGGCCACCATGTTCATCAACATGTTTGCCATGGCCTATAACTTCTACGGCATCAACAATGAATACAAATGACTGATAAAATGCTTATATATATGCACTATGACGCTCAGCCCAGCGAGTTTGCGCAAATCAATGAGAGCATTTCTTTTTGGGCCATGTATTTCAGCACTGTTCTTGAAAAGTAATTAATTCAAGAAGGCCATTTCTTTTGGCACTTGAATGAATGAAAAATAGCAGCAATGCTTGAGCTTGTCAAGGACATTACAAACTTCTGGTAGAGAGCAAGACTTGCTCAATATACCAAGTTAAGACAATATTCCTGCCATGTATATAGGTAGCTAGAGGAGAATGCTCTCTGATGCATGCCTGCACACCAACATTAGATGAAGACATGTTACTAGCATCATACCCTTACCCACGAATAATATATGCTCCAATGGAATATCATGTTCATTTAAAAACTGAAATATTTCCTTAGCCAAATATTTACCAGTAATTCTTTCAGCTTTCAAAAAAGACAAGAACTCTTCCCGGATGCTGCAGTTGTCATCAACAAACCTTACGCAGAAGGCTAGTTGTTCCTTGTTGTATGAAGTGACTTCATCAGCCATGATGCTGTAATATTTTGCATTTTTGATCTCTACATTTTTTATCTCTACAATGTTATTAAGAACAATATGCTTTCCCATGATTTCAATCAGTTAATTTTGTGTTTGTGGAGACATATCGGTTACAGATTTCATTGCAGGAGAATCCAAATGATTACGGAGCACTTCATTGTGATTAGCTAACAGCTTCAGCAGACTTTTAAAAAAATTCTGTATTAATGCTTTCATGATCACCACAATACACTGCTTACCACAAAATAGTATACATTCTGCCACACACTTAAGAATGATCCTATTTTCCCTTATATTGTGGGCTCATATTTTGTATTAGCCTCACAACAATGGCTTCTGGCTTTTCTACATTTCAAATGAAAGTATCAGCCAAACTCATAGCTTCATGATGATAATGAGCATGTCCATGTTCTTTGCACTTCAAAGTATTCTTCTGCCAGGTATATATGAAATGGTTGATCGTCTTGTTTTTACGATCAGTACAAAATTAAAATTAAACAAGCAATACAAAAAGCACATCACAGGCCTAGCCCTAGCCCTAGCCCTAGCCCTAGCCCTAGCCCTAGCCCTAGCCCTAGCTTCACAGTAAACCTCCAGAAGTACTCTTGCAGCCATTTCCTCTGAATGGAACGATTCATCCAAGAACTGTCACTGGGAAGGCGTGTGCTCAGGGCTTTTGTGGGATTTCAAGTGTGTATTTTTTGTTTTGTCAAGTTTTTGTACAGCCCTTTCAATCTCACACAGAGACATAGAAATGCTGACAATACTGCCTATATTATCATTAATAACTCCCAGATGCTTCACTCACTACTTTGTTAATCTCAGAGTCATCATCAGATTCAGACCTATTACCTTCCAGCTCAAGCACAAAGAATTGACCTCAACACCAGGCTCAACTTCCAAAGGATCATTTTGCAACATAGCATCATCCTAAAATTATGTTTATAACACGTGATGTAAAGACCCTCTAGGCTAAAGACCTTCTAGGCTAGCTCATTATTACCTGAGCAGGAGAATCTGAAGGTAACTGGGCATCTCTCCTCGCTTTTTTAGTGGGCAAAAAAGAAGTCAGAGCCTGGCAGCTCTTGGCTGCCTTTTTAAGTTCTCTCTTTCTTTGCTGGGACCCACCAGCATACTTGATTCTTTTGAGTGCTCACCACATAAAACCATGCAGCTGTCTTCTTCAATAAATTTTAACAAACCACAAATTAACAAATACAGATTCACTGAAGATGTATTCCGTGATGTGGTTTCCACCATTGTAGCATGTGTAATTAGCTAGCAGCTTTGTGAGCACAGCTTATTAACATTTGAAAGGGTGGACCCAATTGAAAAGGTGGAGGACCCAATTAAAAGGGTGAACCCAATTGAAAGGGTGGCCAATGGGGGAGGTGGAGGGAGGGGGGGGGTTCCAGAGAAACCTGAGAACCCAGCTACAGGCTTGCCTTGCAGCTGCCCTCAGGCCACACTTTGTATAGTGATCCCATACAAGGTCTAGACAACATCATTGTTGAAGCCATGACAGAATTCATAGATTAAATAACTCTGTGGCATATTCAAGAAATGTTTTGCTCTAGCTAGGCTTCACAATTGACCTCTTGTAGCTCCATCGAGGATCACAGAAGTGACTTGAGGTGCATCAGCTTTTTCGTCTGCTCACTGTCAATTTTCTCATGGTGGTGGGTGTGCTCTTCCTCTCCTTTCAGTTGTCATGAAGTTTTGAATTGTGTGATAATGAAGACCATCCACCATCAGCGTCGAAGAGCAGTTGGCAGTGAGGCCCACTGCCACCTTTAACACTGGCAGTGTTTAGTTAAAGTACTCGATAGCCATGGCTGAGAATGCATGTGTTGTCTTCTTATCTGAGAAGTGACCTGCATTAAACTTGACTGCAAGACCTGAATGTTTCTCATGAAGGCAACCGTGTCCCTTGGGTGCACTGGAAGCCAGAGAGAATAGTGGGCATGGTCCAATACAGAGAACCACGCAGCTAGCTCTGCTAGGATGTGTATATATAGTGAAGGTGCGACAGGAGGACACAAAGCTCCAGGTTAAGTGTAATTGTCAAATACTGAAACTGGGGCACGGGGATATTTTTCAGCTACTTTAGCCTGTACTCCATTTCTACTTGAACTCATTACAGAGGCTCCATCATACGCTTGACCAACTAGAAAAGACATGTTCAATCCCCATTGCTGAAGTGTAGAGAGCAAAGCATCAGCAATCGTTTGAGCATCCATCTTTGCAATTTTCATAAACCCCAGGAATTCTTCATAAACTTCACAATTATTAACAAACCTTGCACAGATACTAACCTGTTCCACATTTGAAAGGTCTACAGTTTCATCAGCCATGAGACTCCAGTATAATGAAAACATTGAAAAAATATTCTCACGAATAGCTCCTTCGCATATGTATTCTGTACTAGGGGTGAAGTATACCTAGCATTTTTAGCAGCATGCTGAAAATGCTCTTTAAGATCTGTGTCAAACTGTGACTTCCAGTTCACAAAAAAGCGAAGTTTCCATCTTCAGTTTTTGTGATCTTGTCCCAATTACCTCGAAAAGCAATGCCTCTCTTACCAAGGGCTACAACCACATCAATGATTGACAAAATGCCCTTCTTAGTACGGGCCTGCTGAATTCCCACTTCTTTGGCCATTAGTGAAGCAACATCTAAACCAGGTTGTTGAGTTTTTAGGAAAGACAAGCTTTCTCATCTGCTAGTTTGTGTGCTTCACTCTCCTTGTGCTTATCAAATAAGCTACTCTTCTTACACTTTCTTCCATTTATTAAAGCCCATGGAAGAAAACGGGGATTTGGTGTCTACACTTGCAAAGCACAGGCATGGCAGACAGTATGCACTATCATATGATATGCTATAACGCAACCATGGCCTATTTACTGTCCAGCTTAGACTAAATCTTCTTCCTGAAGTGACAGGAAACACAAAATTAGGTGGGCATTTTAACATGGACGTCAAGAGTGTTAGCTTGTCATCGCCATCCAATAAGGAATGCTTTCCAGCATAAAGTGCTGGATGATTGGGATCAAAATAATCTTTGACAATAGGACTTGCAGTTGCTAGATCCATTTCAGGTAGATCATCATGAAGGGACTCAGCTTCTTCATCATGAGCCTCTTCATCATGAGCCTCTTCATCATGAGCCTCTTCATCATGAGCCTCTTCATCATGACCCTCTTCATCATGTACTTGAGAGTTGTCTCCATTTTCCCTACATCATTTCATTATTAATTTAATATAGCTACCACTATGAATCACATGCATGGAGCATTAATACCTTGACGGTCCAAAAAATGAAGTTATTTTAGCTTGATAACACAGTCTTTTGGCTTTTGGAGGAGTAGGATCTTCAGCCATATCCAAACAGTGACCTACTACGACTTTTTGTCATGTGCATGGGCAGATACAGAAGTGGCCAAGGCCCCACCTAAAATTTGTTAACCCATAAATTGGTCATTAGTAACCATCAACACCTACTATAGTGTTGGTATGTAGAACAGGAAGGCTAACTTACAAAATTTATTAGTGGTTGCTTGTACTGATAGTGCCAGACTTGCACTTATCATGACAGCTGCAAGTATGTATGAGATTGATGGGCAGATGGCAAATATATTTTTTGCACTGCTAGCACACTGACAGCTGGAATTAAGAGGGTGATATTTTAATTATATACATCATACATGTACTCATTATGTGACTCTTGACATCCAAGCCCACCTAATTTTTGGGGGCCTCTGAATTTTGTAGTCAAATATATCAGGGGGGGCGATTCCCCCCCCCCCCCCCCCCTGTCCCCCCCCCTAAATACGGCCCTGACATGTGTGTAATTTGGCAGGTGAAGTGATGATTGCACATGTGTCAAATTTGACAGGTGAGGTGATGCTTGTACATGTGTGTAATTTGGCAGGTGAAGTGATGCTTGCACATGTGTGAAATTTGGCAGGTGAAGTGATGTTTGCACATGTGTGTAATTTGGCAGGTGAGGTGATGCACATGTGTGTAATTTGGCAGGAGAAGTAATGCTTGCACATGTGTGAAATTTGGCAGGTGAGGTGATGCTTGTACATGTGTCAAATTTGGCAGGTGAAGTCATGCTTATACATGTGTGTAATTTGGCAGGTGAGGTGATGCTTGCACATGTGTGTAATTTGGCAGGTGAAGTGATGCTTGTACATGTGTGTAATTTGGCAGGTGAGGTGATGCTTGCACATGTGTGAAATTGCACATGATTGATGATTGCACATGTGTGTAATTTGGCAGGTGAAGTGATGATTGCACATGTGTGAAATTTGGCAGGTGAAGTGATGCTTGCACATGTGCAGGTGAAGTTATGCTTGCACATGTGTGTAATTTGGCAGGTGAGGTGATGCTTGCACATGTGTGAAATTTGGCAGGTGAGGTGATGCTTGCACATGTGCGTAATTTGGCAGGTGAAGTCATGCTTGCACATGTGTAAAATTTGGCAGGTGAAGTGATGCTTGCACATGTGTCAAATTTGGCATGTGAGGTGATGCTTGTACATGTGTCAAATTTGGCAGGTGAGGTGATGCTTGTACATTAATTTGGCAGGTGAAGTCATGCTTGCACATGTGTCAAATTTGGCAGGTGAGGTGATGCTTGTACATGTGTCAAATTTGGCAGGTGAAGTGATACTTGCACATGTGGAAATTTGGCAGGTGAAGTGATGCTTGCACATGTGTGAAATTTGGCAGGTGTGGTGATGCTTGTACATGTGTGAAAACTGGCAGGTGAAGTGATGCTTGCACATGTGTCAAATTTGGCAGGTGAAGTGATGCTTGCGCATGTGTCAAATTTGGCAGGTGAAGTGATCCTTGCTCATGTGTGTAATTTGACAGGTAAAGTGATACTTGCACATGTGTCAAATTTGGCAGGTGAGGTGATGCTTGTACATGTGTGTAATTTGGCAGGTGAAGTCATGCTTGCACATATATATATATATATATATGTATATAATATTGTGAAGGATAACCCGATACAATGCCCCAATTTGTGCCTCGACTGTCATAGTTGGGATGCTGTAAGAGTGAGATCCTTGTTCCATGGGAAGGGGTCATGTGCTGTGGTGGAGCGCTTGGATTGTGATCTATACTGTCTACAGCTGCTTTGGTGAAGACTTCACTACTACGATGTCCACTAGAAAACGCTGACATTTCAGCAGAGATGCATAGCACTCGATCATAGGAGACATCCCATCCCATATAATGTGTCTACAAGTTCTCATTTTCTAGTATTCTAGTATGTGCATGCAGTTTTAAGCTGATACTGTATATATTGGCAAGGGGGGTTCTTGGTTGTTGCTGTGTTGTACTTGGGTACAGTGTACACCTTTTTTCGCATGACCAACACTGTTGTATTTCAGAAGATGAGCATTTATCTAATATCATGGAGACTAAAGTCAACAGCAGTTGTGGCATAGCTGTTTGACTGGGAAGCAACCATTAAAAGGTTGCTGTGCATTGAACGTCCCCTTCCCTACAATATGTGCAGCTCGTGTGCTACAGCATCATTGTCAATGTCATCGCTAGTGCATTGCCAATATCATCTTTAAACACCAGAAGGATACCTCTTACCTTCCTAAGATCAGGAAAGTGTGCCAGTAATGCATTGCTGACTTGCTGCTCAGCTCAATTCCAAGCCTAGGTTTGCTAACATCAACTAGTTTGTACTGTTTTGTTGAAGCACATGTAATGCTTCTCTATTTAGAACTAACCTTAACTGGAATGACACACCATAACTGGGGGATTCCGACTGTCAAACTATTTAAAAAGGCTATACAACAGCATTGACAGAGTATGAAATCCTTTTTTACACCAGTATATAGTAGTTATATTATTATTACTCAGCCAGCTTATTATGCTGCGTCTACTCTTAGATAATAGCTCATTTGTCCTGAAACCCACAGGGTTGCTAACTAACTGTATTTCACAAGCTTAGTAGTAGCAGTAGAGCCAGCAACTTATGTGTTTTTAAAAATCCAATACTTAAGTTTCTGACTTAAATATCTATTGGCTTCATATTCAGGTTAGCATGATCTATATTCCTACCGAGTTACATAGGATAGAGCATCTAGTCGAAACGTCAAGAGAATACGATTTCAAGTTGATTTTGAGAAGGTTATTGTTAAGTTACATACTTCTATTTATCACCAAATCACCAATTGTTACGACTGTTACTTTAAATGACTTTCTCAATAATCATCAACTTGACATTTACTCTTTCAATATTTCGGCTAACCTTCTGCATCAGTAATAATTGGTTGACATACCCTTCATTATACCCTTCATTATAAGTCCATTGGACATTGGTTTAGCTGGTACCGGAATCTGGTGGATTTTCATAACACAAGTATAAGGAAGTCTTCAATCAAGTCTGACAGGCGATGCTTCTCGGTCTGGAATGCAGCCTTATCTTCAGGGATGGGGGGGGGGGGGGGGGGGAGGTGTATTACCCATGTACATACCTACATCATTATCATTACTTTGTGTATCTCTCAGACTCTCTCTCTCTATATAATAATAGTAGGGAAGAAGGAATCAGAAGTGCATTGGAGGATTGGTGAGGAGATATTGGAAGAGGTCAAAGAATTCAAGTACTTAGGAATATGGTTTGATAGGAAGCTAAGGGGTAATGTTCAGTTAGAGAAGATGGCAAAGAAGGCAGAAGAGTGGGTTGGAAAGGTAATATGGATGAGTAGAGTGAATGGGCAGGTGGAAGTAGACAGAGGAAGAATGGTGTGGGAGTTTCTAGCGAGACCCAGTATGGAGCATGCAGCCGAAGTGTGGTGGACAGGAGGACGGAATGCTCGCAAGAAGTTGGAGTCAGCACAGATGAGAGTGGGTAGGAGACTGTTGGGGGCAAGTGATACAGTAGCAGGAGTGGCAATACGGGGAGATATGGGGTGGAGGAAGCTAGAGGAGAGGAGGGAAGAGATGAAGGTTTTGTTTGGCAAGAGATTAGAGGTGTTGGAACAGAGCAGATTGGTTAAAGTTGTTGTAAATAAACTACGAGAGGATGGAGGAATTGGATGGTGGGAAGAATATGATATCTTGAGGAGAAAGTACAAGATAAACAACGAGGCTGGGTCAGTGCGCAAGTGGAAGGGGAAAGTGAAGGTGAGAAATGAGAAGGACTGGGAGGAGGAAGTAGACGGGAAAAGTACGCTGAATTATTATAAATTGGCA
The DNA here is from genome assembly GCA_028752905.1 of Cladorhizidae sp. MBARI D1340-BT2. Classification (NCBI taxonomy): domain Eukaryota; kingdom Metazoa; phylum Porifera; class Demospongiae; order Poecilosclerida; family Cladorhizidae; species Cladorhizidae sp. MBARI D1340-BT2. The sequence continues at coordinate 4,276,339 of JAQNBH010000016.1, read as the reverse complement.
AAGAATGGTGCAGGGGTGGAGAGGTATGTGAGGGCCATGCATGGTCAGGAAGGTGTGCGGCTGCAATTTCGACTGAGGACTGCATCAGCTGGTTTGTTAGAGGATAAGAAGAGATGTGGGATAGTTAGGGATGAGAGGTGTATAATGTGTGATAGTGGAGCAGGGGAGGATGTGGAACATTTCTTGGTGACATGCGGGGAATTTGAGAGGGATCGGCTGGTTCTGATAGATGAGGTACGCAGAATTGTAGGGGCAAGACAGTGGCTGGATGAATTAAGAAGAGTGAGTAAGGATGGAAAGGTGGCATTGCTTTTGGGGAAAGATGTGGAGGGAGTAAGTGATGCAGTGATGGAGGAGGTGGGCGAGTGTGTTATGTTTTGGGTAGGGAAGTGGTGGCAGAGGAGAAAGGAATTGTTGTATGGTCAGCTGAGGAATGATCTTTGGTCCACTCCTGTCCCCCCCTTCCTGAGCAGCGGGACACTCGTAACTTAATATTGTGGATAATTGTATTAATTAAGTACTGTTGACTTCTTTTTAAAATATAGATTGTTATTAGGTTAGTTACTAAATAGTTTCACACTGTGCTGTATTATATATGTGATGGCCTTAACAGGCTCAGCAATAGCAACATTAAATCATAATATAGTATTTTTAAATGTGCATAGCAAGCACCATCACATGACTACCTAGGTCCACGTTTAGACAGTAATTGCTCATCTAGAATGTCAAAATATGAGTGAGTGCCAAGAATTGATGTGATACTGCAATACCGCTATGTAAAATAAATAAATCATTATTAAAATCTAACAATCAATTGTAACGACATTTCACAGGTGATCATTGCGATTCCTAATTGTCAGCGTGATGCAGAAGTGTAATTATTGGTAAAAGGTCTGGCAAGCTAAACATGTGATTACCCACAGCAACATCCATGAAACAGAATCTTGGCGGTTGGTAAGGTCTGGCCTGTGAGACCAGCCTCTGCTTAAAAACTATTCCAGATAGAGTAGAAAAGCGCCCTACCTGTCCTTAATTAGGTGGTGCAATTACACATCCTGGCTAGTTAACGAGGGAAGCCAGTTTTAGTTCCGCTGTGAGTTGGGTCCGCTTCCACCCCTTTTATAAGCGAAGCACCTAGCTCGCAAACACAAGATTTTACAGCTGTGGTTTTTACAGCTGTGGTTGCACACTTCGTCACTGTAGCCCCTCAGTACTTATTGCCGAAGCATTGGTTCTGCACGTTGCTGTTGCCCAGTTGAGAAGTCCAGGATGGCGAAGGTTTCTTTCATAGCATGGCTGAGTGCACTGCTGCTTCTATCCGGGCAATTAAGAGGTATGGCTTTCTGTGTTTGTTCTAATCTCATGTAGACAAGCTAACTACAAGGCTAGCTAGCCAGCCAGCTAGTTCAATTTGAAATTAGTTGGTTAGTCAACATGTCTCCTCAAAACAACACCATGAAAGCGTGCTTTCAGTGTACAACCGTGTGTGGCTTATCAATATTAACTTGGTTACCTAACTATGAATATGGCTGTGTAGTACTACTGACTGCTCAGAAGAATTTTTCTTAGCTACCTATCCTTAGAGAGTGAGTGCATAGTGCTCACTCAAACACAATGAGGCAGATCGCTCACTCACAAGTAGTTGGGGGATTCGTTGAGTGTGGATAGCTTCCTTAGTCATATAACAACTCTTGCTCAAGATGGTCACGGGGATTAGCGCAGAGTTGCAAAGGAATCAAGGGGAGAGCTAATCACCCAAGCAGCAGCTAGCAGAGCTATGGAGACTAGTTCTCGATCACTGGAACTCGTTTATCAGAAAACTCTGCCTCCTCCCTTTCCTCCATGGTGCACATGAACAATGGCGCCCTGAATGTTAGCTACATACATTCTAGCATCATGAAGTATAATGCCCTCATTTTTTTTTGCTTTTAGTGACAACATTGAATTACAAACCCTGGAAGATACCCTTGTATATTTGCAGAAGGATGGACTCTCCCAAACTATATTATAAAATTTTCGTAATGCACGAACATTTTAGCAGATTTCTGTTTTCAGATACTTTCAGATACCCGAGGCTATTTTCTGCACGAACATTTTAGCAGATTTCTGTTTTCAGATATTTTCTGCACGAACATTTTAGCAGATTTCTGTTTTCAGATACCCGAGGCTATTTTCTGCACGAACATTTTAGCAGATTCTGTTCAGATACCTGAGGCTATTTTCTGATGTAGTTCTAGCCTTTCCTGAGGTTGATGTTTTTTAGATCCATTCTACATGAACACATTGTGAGTGTGGGGGGGGGGGGGGGGGGAATTTGATTGATCCTGGACTTAATTTGTGTTTACGTTTGATTATGACATAGCTTCCCCCTATTGGAATGCAAATGAATAAGCTACAGTTTGTACAGTTTGGTATAAGAATCGACTCCATTGAGGTGAGTAACAAAGCTATGCAATGCTACGTTGTGTTGCGTTTACAACAAAATATACAGCAATGAAATTCATCCATAGGGCCTCTTTTTCAAGAGAGGAGAGATTCAGAGTGGTCAGTAAGCCAAGGTGCATGTGCAGCCTCCCTCAGCAAGAGAGCTTCGAGAAACAGCATTAAAGACCTGGATCCATAATGCCGGTTGTGACTGCATCAGCTATTTTAGATTTCACCCCTTTTTGGTTGCTCATCTGTCAAACAGGAAGTAGGTATATCATACACTCTACTGGGCATGTGCAGATAAAGAATCTGGTGTGCACCACGCACAGTTCATTTTTAATCATTTTGTTAACGTGTCCAAGTTGCATTTGTAGGTGGGTTTTGTGGTCAGCTTGGTTAATTAATTCAGCACCAAAATATGATGCAAGGAATGCATTGGATCACACTGCATGGTTCAATATATTGTTGCTGAACTTTGATACCATCGTTGGAGAGCTTCTTGAGATGGAATCACATTTTACACATCATGGCATTTGTGGACGAGAAAGTAGCTAGCTACATCAGCTGCTAGAAATCTATTACTGACCAGCTACATCCTCTAATGAGCTACACTATAGCTGCCAAACTTCTCTAATTACGTGTAGCAAAAGCATTTAATCTGCTAGCAAACTATTAGCTAGCCTTGGGAGACCTTCAACATGACTTACCAGCTGCCTCCAGACATTGTCCTTCATCCTGATGTCCCTGAATGCTTTAGCAGACCTGTCCACTTGCAGGGAGAGCTCTTCAGGGCTGCAGTACCTGCCCACATGCCGGGGAAGTTCTTCAGGCTCCAATACCTGCCCACATGCAGGGGAAGCTCTTCAGGGCTCCAATACCTGCCCACATGCAGGGGGAGCTCTTCAGGGCTGCAATACCTGCCCACATGCAGGGGAAGCTCTTCAGGGCTCCAATACCTTCCCACATGCAGGGGAAGCTCTTCAGGGCTCCAATACCTGCCCACATGCAGGGGAAGCTCTTCAGGGCCTTACCCTCATTCAAAAATGCCATAATTTCTACTAGCAGCTAGATAGTTGGAAGTGCAGTTCATCATGTGATGTTCTCCAGGTTGTGGTTGGTTGTGCTATGCAGGGCTGGAGGAGCTAAAAGTTAACAGTCCTCTAGGCTAATGGTTGTCATTACTGTATCACCTCTGCTTCTCTCCAACTTCTTAGATTTCAGAAAATGCTACAAAACAAGACACCATATGATTGGTGTAGTATTGCCATGGCTACTGCTTGAACCAGGTGGCTTGACAAGATATATTTTTTAAAAACCAAATTCTTATTTGATGTATCCAAATGTGGTGGATGGAGGATGTAGATGAGCAAGGATGGATCTGCTGGGTAGCCCTCAGCCGGGCAGCCAGCAGGGATGGATATCAGCTGCTGGGTAGCCCCAGGCAGGCAGCCAGCAGGGATGGATATCAGCTGCTGGGTAGCCCCAGGCAGGCAGCCAGCAGGGATGGATATCAGCTGCTGGGTAGCCCCAGGCAGGCAGCCAGCAGGGATGGATATCAGCTGCTGGGTAGCCCTCAGCCGGGCAGCCAGCAGGGATGGATATCAGCTGCTGGGTAGCCCCAGGCAGGCAGCCAGCAGGGATGGATATCAGCTGCTGGGTAGCCCCAGGCAGGCAGCCAGCACACACCAACAAGATCAACCAAGCAACAACAGCCGAGGTTACTCAGTCATGGTTTAGATTGGACTTTTGAATTTTCATTACCTAAAAGTTGTCCCTGCCAAAACCGGATCTGCCAGAGCTGTTGCTCTAGTAGTGCCGTGTTTCTGACCCGCCATATCATACGACGTTAGGCACATCTCGCAAACTTGGCCCAACGTCAGGTTGTGAGCTGGCATTTAGTGGAAACACTTGAAGCTCTCTAAGTGTGGGATGTAGCTGTATATTCAGCTCCATTTTGTAGAAATGCACTGATGATCGTGTCGCTGAATGCCAGTGCTGTTTGTACTTCCGTTCCAACTTTACTACACTTCATTAGTGGAAACCATTTGAGGTGCAGAGGCAACACTAAACCACACTAGTTTTCTCGACCACCTCAATCATTTTTGAGATGGATGTTCTCGACATGGGACGTTGCTATGGCTACACCTATACCGGTGTCAAAAGAAAAAAATACAGATAGAAAATTAAGAATGAACAGTGTGGAAGCTCTCAAGTAAGGACATACTTTCCCCTCTAGATTTCCAGTTTTCACCTTTTGGCCTTGCATAATCCTGGCCCATCTGATACATACCAGTAGCTTTGACATCTCTGTGCTTCAGGTCTAAAGCTTAAAAAAATGTTTTTATTGCCCCAAACTTTATTATGCCCACCCACTGCCTCAGTCCCATCATCTAGCAGTGGTGATGTTGCCTTTCTCCCACCTTAATGAGAGTAATCACTTGCCGACGCTGTGACACATAGTCAGTCAGACAGCCATAGTGCAGCTAAGCCTGACACCCACACTGCAGCTAAGCCCGACAGCCACACTGCAGCTAAGCCTGGCAGCCACACTGCAGCTAAGCCTGACAGCCACACTGCAGCTAAGCCTGACAGCCACAGTGCAGCTAAGCCTGACAGCCACACTGCAGCTAAGCCTGACAGCCACACTGCAGCTAAGCCTGACAGCCACACTGCAGCTAAGCCTGGCAGCCACCTGCAGCTAAGCAAGACAGCCATACTGCAGCTAAGCCTGACAGCCACACTGCAGCTAAGCAAGACAGCCATAGTGCAGCTAAGCAAGACAGCCACACTGCAGCTAAGCAAGACAGCCACACTGCAGCTAAGCCTGACAGCCACACTGCAGCTAAGCCTGGCAGCCACCTGCAGCTAAGCAAGACAGCCACACTGCAGCTAAGCCTGACAGCCACACTGCAGCTAAGCAAGACAGCCATAGTGCAGCTAAGCAAGACAGCCACACTGCAGCTAAGCCTGACAGCCACACTGCAGCTAAGCCTGACAGCCACACTGCAGCTAAGCAAGACAGCCACACTGCAGCTAAGCAAGACAGCCACACTGGAGCTAAGCAAGACAGCCACACTGCAGCTAAGCCTGATAGCCACACTGGAGCTAAGCCTGACAGCCACACTGCAGCTAAGCCTGACAGCCACACTGCAGCTAAGCAAGACAGCCACAGTGCAGCTAAGCCTGACAGCCACACTGCAGCTAAGCCTGACAGCCATAGTGCAGCTAGTGATAGGGATGGAGAGATGGAGGTTTTATCAGTAAGTAAAAAGTGATCTGTGAACCTACTGAGAAGGAGAATGGTGCATCAACAGTGACAGTCTCCTCACTCTGGGAAACCTCTCAGTCCAAGGGAAATTGGCCATGGAGAGGTTAAATATTTTCTGAGTGGGAGGTTTGCAACAGACCCGCCCTCCTCCACGAGAATCTGAGATCGGTCCCAGATGGTTACCTCCGAATGCCCCCGTTACCACCCCATCTGTTGGCCAGTACAGTTGAGACAAAACACAGTCACAGTCAGTTACTTGCAGAGGAGCCGAGTACCAAGTACAATCACTTGATCACATGTGTGTATCTGAGCACACTACTATGTCTCTAATGTGTGTGGATGGAATGGACCATATGCATGGTGATGTTACGGGATATTTAGTTCTTCCCTAGTGCAGTGGAAGGAACAGGAGCTAAGTGTAGCACCGAAGGATCCCGGGCTCTACAAGCCAGTCACTTCTGTGAACCGAATCTCAGACCCTGTAATTTACCAGGAATTGCTTATTTGTGTTCTTCTTTGATAATTATTTGAAATTTTTAAATGATAATTTTGGAACTTGTGGATTAAAATAGGAGTAGGCTATAAATGGGTCATTTTTTGTTTTGCTTAGGGCTGAGTTTTTATGTGTTCTATAGAACCTATCTCAACATGAAATGGAAAAAAAATTGGCCTGGGGTGTAAAATAAAAGTGTGCAAGAGGTTTTTGTGCCTGGGTGCCCCCAAAATGCGATCAAATTAGTGGAAAAAATTAAAATAGTCATTTTTTTAAAGCTGCATGGTTAAATATGGTATCAAAAGAAGTAAAATTGCCATGTTTATATTCAAAAGTTTCATTGTTCTTAACCCAGTTCACTTCATTTTCAAAATTTGGCAAAAATTGGCACTTTTTGAACTCCCAGAACGCACTGATGACAGATGCTGTGAGCAAAAATCTCAAGATAGAGACAGGTGTGGCAGATCAACTTGGCTCTAAGCATGTGCCATACCACTTGCTTTGTAAGTCTCATACATGTGAACGGTTTGATGCAGACAACCTCACGACCATGGCTGCCATTGAGGACAAGATTGGCCTTCGCGAAATGATTGTGAAGAGAGAGCCATTGTTGAAGTCATTCCTTCGGCAGAAAAAATCTGTTGTTGAAACAGCTCTGGCAGCTCTTCTAAAGCTTGTAGCACATGAGGGAGACGGGAAGACAACATCTCTAACAGAACAGTTTGACTTGATTCTAGAGGAGGCTGGAGTACACAAATCCTTTAGCCTCTACTAAGAGAAGCATTTTACTAGACTTGGATACCAGGCAGGTGCGGTCTACGATTGCATTCCCTACCTCAAACAGCTACTCGTACAGACACCATTAAATAATCTTCTTGTTCGAGCATGTAAGATTTACCTTGATAACGATTTCATAATCGCAGGATTCAAGGCGCTTGCTAATTTTACGTACAGAGTGACAATGCCCTTCCTCAACTCAACAAGCCAGGATTTGCTGGTGAACATCCTTCCCAAGCTCTGCAGTGACCTTGCTGATAAATATACGTTATTACATTGATACGGGGAAATATCACGAGTCTGTGGCTAGTATTTCCACGAGTGCCGCAGGCACGAGTGAAAATACCGGCCAATCAGACGAGTGATATTTCACCGTATCAATTTAATAATGTATTTATCATGGGACTGAGGATGCGCAAACCTTTACTGAGCATGCGCATATCGGGTAGGTAATAACAAGTAGGTAATAACAAGTAGGTAATAACAAGTACGCGATATGGTAAAATATCACAGTAGTTCTATTTGTACTATTCTCTATGAGTGGAGTAGATAGCTACATGATAAAAAGACAGATACCCTTATCATATATCATGTAGAGTGGACACACGTGAAAATGGAGCATAATGCTCCACAAAGCGATCTCCATCACTTTCTTCTGGGAGAGATGTGTCTCTAGGCCACCAGAGGTGTAGAATTGCAGTGCAACCGTGAGTATTGGAGCAGTGACCCAGATACTGCACGAGCAACTCCTCTCCATACATTTACTGTAGACCAACGGAAGAACCTGCCAATAAACAACCTGAATACGGAGAGGTACTTGGTCAAGTTTGGTTATCTTGCTGCCCAGTCAGCTCTACATTCTAACAGGCTGTTCAAGGCAAAGAGGATCAAAGATGACCTTATGCTCATGGACAAGCATCTCAATGAAGTTGAGAGGTCAACCATTGCTGTCCTAAAACACCTAGACTCCATGGAGGTGACGTGGAGTAATAATCAGAAGGAGAAGAAGAAACAAAGGTTGAGAGAGAACCTGGAAGGAGCTTGTCAAATTTTTTTTTACCAGAGCTAAAGACCTGCTTGAGGCAAGAGATCCAATACCAGCGAGTCACACATCTACATGATTCAGATGTCCGCAGGGACCTTTACAAGGTCAACAAACTGTCTGAGAATGAAATGATCGAGAACCTAACTGTGATCCTAGGTGATGACTACCAAGCAGAGGAGGCGGTGGAGTTTCCGTGTGAGGAGGAGATCATGGAAAGACTGACAGGAGCCAACACCACCGTTCAGGAGGCAGAGATCTCACAGGAAGAACCTGTGTTCCAGCCTAACCAACCACTTGCTGTTATCTGGGATGAGGGAAGCAACAAGAGATGGTATATTGGGTTTTACATTGATGATAATGGGGACGGAACCTTCCGGGTGGATCATCTGATACGCGCTTGTACTGGAGATAACCTCTGGCAGCGACCACCTGGCACTGATGATATCCAGGACACTATCCAGCAGCAGATTGTGCCTGTGCAAGTTTCTGGCACCTGGGACTTTTCTATGAGGAAGCCTTGTTTTATGTAATGGACCTGAAATACAAGATATGTTTTGTCCAAAATAAATTTCTTGACCAGTAATTGTACTTCTATGATTTTCTAATTACTTTTATGACTTTCTGTGTCCTAAATAACCCTAGAAAAATGTTTTAGATGAAGTCTCTAAAGCTGAACCTGAGGTATGAGAAAAACTCTAAAATGCACTCACATGCATTAAATGTAAGGTGTGCTAACACAAAAGGGCTCTGCACACTTTTTTCTTGGACCCCAGGCCAATTTTTCCCCCACTTCATGTTAGATAGGTTATATAGAACACAAAAAAACTCGGCCCTAATGAAAATAACAGAAATTTCATTTTGGCTGCCGTATAGCCCACTCCTAAAATTTAAAAGAGCAAAGATGCCGTTACTAGTTTCATGATAATGTTAGTATCTTTATATACGTAATGCCCTAGCCCTAGCCCCAGCCCTAGCCCTAGCCCTAGCCCTAGCCACAGCCCTAGCCCTAGCCACAGCCCTAGCCCTAGCCCTAGATGGTCTACAGGTACTGCAATTTGCCTTTATAGTCCGCATTTTTTTGATAAACTTATTTCATATGATTAAAGTGGGAACTAATAAAAAGAGAAATAAAGACATTTTTGTGGTTAACAATTTGGTGTGCCGTAAGATTCTGCACACTTGACCGTATGAACTAGATATATAGCTCAAAAGATAGGTCTCTCTGTGTGCTCTCTTTTGATAATAAAAATGTTGCAACTAGCGAAAGTTACATGCAGCCAGCCTTGAAATCTGAGTGCTTGATTCTCTGCAAGTATGGTTCCATGTTGGTAAGTGCTAGGCAACTGTAGTTACTCGTGCGATAAGATGAAGTCCTATTCTATTCAATGACTGTTTTCATTGGTGAGCGAAGAAGCGAGCCCCCAGTGGGGAGTTGGATGCGAGACTTGGCATTGCTGGGTAACGGTGTATGTGTCCACTTATGTATGTGTGTTAGTGTGCAGTGTGCATGCACCTGCAAGTAAATGTGGGTGGTCAAATAATGCCGGCTAATATGAACCGGGACTGTTCACCTTTGCACTTTGCTCACCACTCAATGCTTTGCATGCATTACCAGTTAGGCTTTATAGAGTGCCTAAGATGAGGCATGGCCACTAAAGATCTTTGTGGGGCCACTGAAGGGCCACTGAAGAATGTTGGAAGCCACTGCAAGTGCTGTCTAGTTGTACAGAGTAGGGCTTCCTTGGTACTGCACTAGTCATTATAGCAGTCTTGCACTTGCCAATTCAAGGACCACACAGGCAGAGAATCATGCACTCATTAGGTATTTTGGGATGGTTATACGCAGCTAGAAAAATGTTAGTTTCAAAAGAGAGCACACTGAGAGATCTCGACCACATATGCAGAGAATCGTGCACTCATTATGAGGTATTTTGGGACGGTTTTACGCAGCTAGAAAAATGTTAGTTTCAAAAGAGAGCACACAGAGAGATCTCGACCACATATGCAGAGAATCGTGCACTCATGAGGTATTTTGGGACGGTTTTACGCAGCTAGATAAATGTTAGTTTCAAAAGAGAGCACACAGAGAGATCTCGACCACATATGCAGAGAATCGTGCACTCATTATGAGGTATTTTGGGATGGTTTTACGCAGCTAGAAAAATGTTAGTTTCAAAAGAGAGCACACAGAGAGATCTCTCTTTTGAGGTACATGTCGAATCCATACAGTGAAGTGTGCAGAATCTATAGAGCGCCAAAAGTCATAACCACAAATAAATTTTTATAATTTTCTTCCCCCCTAAATTAACTACTGAATCTATTTAATGTACACACAATCAGCAGCACATGGCCTGCTGGAGCAGGGCACTATGCATCTTTTGCTGTGTGGCAGACTATCACATATCAGCAGCACATGCTTGCTCAGCTGGAGCAGGGCCATAGGGGTGAGTGCATGTCTTGCTGTGTGGCAGACTATCACATATCAGCAGCACAGGCTTGCTCAGCTGGAGCAGGGCCCTAGGGGTGAGTGCATGTCTTGCTGTGTGGCAGACTATCACATATCAGCAGTGCAGGCTTGCTCAGCTGGAGCAGGGCCATAGGGGTGAGTGCATGTCTTGCTGTGTGGCAGACTATCACATATCAGCAGCACAGGCTTGCTCAGCTGGAGCAGGGCCCTAGGGGTGAGTGCATGTCTTGCTGTGTGTGTGTGTGTGTGTGTGTGTGTGTGTGTGTGTGTGTGTGTGTGTGTGTGTGTGTGTGTGTTGGTGAACCCCCAACAACGAAAGAGACATGTACATGTATGCTGAAGCGGTAACACTGAACCACCTTCTTATTATACGGACTTAGCTTCTTAGTACCCCTGACAATGATCCCATGGGGTGAGGAAGTCCATCCGAAGGTTTGAAATACTGACTATGGAAGCTCGTACTTGTAAAATGTTCGTAATAATCTGGTGTCAGTTAAATAATACTCAGCCAATGCAATTTATCTAACAAGGGACAGTACAATGTGTGTGTGTATTATATGTGTATACGTCTGTACACACAGTGGCTGTAGCCCAGTGTCCCTCTCTAGATGAAGCAGTTGAGGATGCCGACACGATATGTTCTGTCAACAACTGCTCCAGCCTCACCTGCCAGCTTCCTCCAGCCTTCATGCTGAGTGGGACTGTCACATTTGTGGTGGAGGAATGTACGGATCCTGTACAGGCTAACCTCTTGCTACAGATTGAAGGGGGGTCTACCCACCAAACAGTGTTTCAGCAGAGCGGGACTGTGCACATCGGAGTGGGGAGAGATGTGTCATTAGTAATGTCCAGAAATAACTCGTTCCTTTCGTTGGAGGTAAGCAACGTTGTTGTTGTTGCTGAGTGTTGTTGTTGCTGAGGTCATCAGACTGCCACATGTGGCTTGTCATATGCAGCGGGTCACATGCTTTAGTTTAGGTGGGTATGATTTATTCAACAACTTAATTAGAGGGGTTGAGTTATCTTATTGTGATGAAGTTCACAGTTACTTTCTCTTGATAGCTGACTAGCGAAAATTGTCCAGGGGGGACGGGGGAAATGGAGGGATCTAAGAAGGAGGGAGGGATGGGGGGGGGGGGGGGGGGGGGGGGAGCAAAAAGGTTCCAAGGTGGGGAAGCGGCGCCCCTCCCATAAATGAAACCCTGCTAGTAATCTACTGTAATGTGCCCCTCCCATAAAAGAAACACTGTTAGTAATCTACTGTAATGTGCCCCTCCCATAAATGAAACCCTGCTAGTAATCTAGTGTAATGAGATTGGTAAGGTAATAATCTCACAAAACCCAGCCCCAATGTAAATGGGTGTGGTATACTCGTCGGGTTGGTAGTTGGCCTGGTTTTGGGCGGGGCTGCAGAGCATGTTGGTGGGCGGGGTTGCCGAGCATGTTGGTGGGCGGGGCTGAGGAACATGTTGGTGGGAGGGGCTGTGGAGCATGTTGGTGGGTGGGGCTGAGGAACATGTTGGTGGGCGGGGATGCGGACCATGTTGGTGGGCGGGGCTGCGGACCAAGTTGGTGGGAGTGGAGTGCAAGTTTTCTGTTGGTGAGGAGGGAACTTGTGCTGACTCAGCAGCAGCTTCAAGTTACCAAATTACTCTGCAAATCTAGGGAGGAGTCAGGAAAGAAACCCTTCGAATGCCAACAAAGACTCGGAGACAAGAGGAGGATACTTGATTTTAAGCAACAGGGTACGATTTAAGTGTGTAGAAGCGCGCGATAGCTACTCCAAGTCAAAAAGAAAATTTGAATTCCTATTTAATTGACTTTTCCAGTTGCGGTCACTAATTAGGCCTAAATATGTTCATTAATAATTCATTAATGCATTTCTGAGGCACAGCACTAGCACTTCTAAAGGCTTGTAGCTGAGCTGACTGAACTTCCCAGAGGAACATGCCATGGATGGAAGCCTATAGTGTGTAAGTGTGTAATATGAGGCCTAAGGGTACGCTACAGATTCATTTTGATTAAAGATATGTCATCTAGGAATGTACAACAGGTAATGTCTTGCAGAATAGTTGTGACTTCGTGTTCTCTTCCGTTTAGTGAATGCCAAATTACAACAGTTGTTCTTCTACAAGTTTGCATGACATAATCTACATTGTCATTTGCCGGCGTCCGAGTTAGTCTCTCGGGGGAATCTTCCGGGGACAGGGTGGCCAGGCTGTCAATAAGATGTGTCTTGAGTTATCGTTACGTGGTCCGCTTTACAAGATCATCCTATTGATTAGGGGATCCCTTTGTTGTATATTAGATTATCGCTATAACCTTAAATATAACTGCACCAGAATTTAAGTAATAGGATCACCGATGATCACCAATGGATTAGTTGATGATCACCAATGGATTAGTTGATGATCACCAATGGATTAGTTGATGATCACCAATGGATTAGTTGATGATCACCAATGGATTAGTTGATGATCACCAATGGAGGGTCACCAATGGATCCCTCTAAAAAATCTTGTGCCATACATATCTTCAGATAGGGGGATTCCCCGAGCTTTTTATCTGATTTTTCCTAGCCAAGCTTGTATCCATGGATGTCAAACTGAAAGGTAATTCATTGGACCACTTGGCAGTAAGATAGTTTTGGGAAGAGGAGAATTGGCATTATTTTTATTTGCTCGGACCTCTTTCAATGATTTTCAGCTGCAATTGTTGACCTTTGAACCATTCTAGGGGTGTGCAGTGTGTTGATTGGGTATGTAGTGTGGGGAAGTTAACTCCTTAAAAGCACGCTCTCTCTGCGCAGGTGTTTTAACCACTACGTACTTGACTACCTAGGCCTTCTGAAAAAGAAGAACTAGAGAGGAATCTACATACTTGTCAGCTCTAAGTGTGATTTCTTCTTCATGGCTAAAGGCTGCTTCACAATATGGAGCTTGGGTCATATTGTGCATGGTTCTGATATACTTAGCTTCCCCAGCCCAACTGCATACCCAAGGTAAGTAAGTGAGGGTGTGATTCAGAATGTATCATTATAACCATACTGAAGCAATCATGAACTTCGACCTCCACTTCAGAATCAATGGACAGCATTGTGATTAGCTAACAGCTTCAGCAGACTTTAAAAAAAATTCTGTATTAATGCTTTCATGATCACCACAATACACAGTGACTACAAGTCCAGCTGGGGCATAGCATCGCTAATATACGGCTGCACCATAGCGTGCTTAGCACTACTAAACCAGTTAGACTGCTAATAACTAGCTAGATAGCTACCACTACAAGCCGGTACTTATCTAACTACTAGCTACACAAGTGCTGTAGTCAGAGCTGGTTGCAAAGCCTCATATCGGCTGGAACACTTCCGGGTGTATGAAACACTTCCTATCTGTTCCCAGGCATTGTCCTAGGGCTTTGTACATTTAGCAGATACCTGCCACAAGCTGCACGAGATCTTCATGGCACCCAATGAGCTTGTTCTCCTCCAACAGGGGTGGCTCCGCCAATTTTGAGGTGGTCAGGCCAGGATGTGGGTGTGGTTGGGTGTGGTCAAAATGTGCATTTTCAAATTTATATTAAATTGCATAGTTAATTGAGATTCGTTAAATAAAGGTACCAAATACATGTTGTCTGCATTCACTTTTAATGACAAATTCATTGGCAACTTCGTTTTGTCTAAGATCTTTGTGGACATGCAATGTCATTAAACTGTTCAATCTCTCCCGAGACATTGTTAAACGCAAATAGGACTTCACACGATGCATTGCACTAAATGACCGTTCACTGGTACTATTCGTAGCAGGCATAACTAGTAGAAGTTTAGCCAAAAGCATTACTTCACTAGTTAATTCCTTCTCAGCAGGTGACAATTCTTTGAAATATGACATTATGTCTGAAATGTTTGATGTTGTTACTTGGTGTACAGTTGCAATGTAACTATGGTTAGCCGTAAGAAGTCCAGCCTGAAAGATGGGTTTACATGGGGGTGTCGTGCGTGTAAAACTGTAAAGTCGATTCGTCATGGTTTGTATGTCTATGTCGATATAATAATAGAAATAATAATAATATATCTTATTGATCTTATTCAAGAGAGCTTCTTCTCAAATTCAATGCTGAGTTTGCAGACATGGCTTCTTTTAATATATTGGTGGGACAGAGAGTACCAGGTTACTGGCTGCTGCAAGTGAAGCAGGGTGCAGTCGACCAACTGCGATTAATGTGTATCAGTGGTTGCGGGAGGTTTGTTCAATAGTCCTTTGTAGATGTCCGATAATCAAAATGTTGAATCCTACTGGAATAGAGTAAGTAATGCCGCAAGATATACACAGTATATAGATAATTTGATCAATAATGCAGGCGAAGATAAAGTTTAAAAGGATGAAGGGGGTTCATCGTCAACTTCCTCCATACCTTGATGAATTTATGTGGAGGGAGAGGAATGCCCGCACAACTGCTGAGGCTTTTGGCAGCATCCTACATGCAATCAAAACACAGTGCCCAGTATAAGTTTGCCCTCTGATGTTTTGTTTTGTTGTTTTTTTGGTCTCAAAGTCGATGCTGCATTTGTTGTTTTATGAAGTTGTGTTAATATGAAGTTGTGTTAATTTTTTGCTGTGTATTGCTGCTAATGAATATTGTTCTGTCCAGGGGTATTTGTTACTTACTTCGAGTATCCTTTCTTGATGCCTTCTGAACGCTCCATCAAAATCAAAGGACTCGCTCTATATGGTGCGCGCATTTAAGATAAGCAGGGAAAAGTGCATTTTAAAATATATACTGCGAAAACAATTGACGCGCATGGATTTTTCGACTTCCGGAGTCTTACTCTTTACATGATCCCAATTACCTTGGAGTTCTCTTCACTCATGAGCTTCATCAGTTGAAACAGATTTCCATCACCATGACTGTCATGACCACGTATCCCACATCCCTGCCTTGCCAAAAACTTTAGACTGCTCAGAACCTTTAGAAGGCAGTGCCCCGATTTTTTGCTCTGTCTTGGGCCAAAGTACTAGAGAGCATCTCACCTACATCTCGTGTAGTTGTTGGCACTGTAATTAGCTTCTCAACTGCTATCTTGTGGCACTGACTTTTCTCATGCTGTGGATACCTAGTGTGGCATCTTTCCAGTTCGTAAATCCCCGAGATAACTGCATTCTAAATAAGTGAATAGTGCTATAAACTTTAAAAGTTAATTAAAAGATCTATGAGGAAGTCGCTAAACTTACAAAAGCAGCATCGGTAGCTCCTGGCTTCACTGTTATATGCTTAGCCTTAACAGCTTTGCAGCAGAGCTGGCAGTGCAGGCTTCACTATAATGTAGCCAAGATCAGGTACGGAACCAGCTCACTTGGCAAGATCTCTCCACTACCTTCTTTTTCCCGAAAACTGTCTTCGGAAAGGCGAAGGATTCGGGCGGTTGATGGGGAACTTCAGGAAGGTTATCGATCACTTCGGACGCTACACCAAAGCTCGAAGCCATGCCACAGCCAGACCGTCAGGCTAGTCAATTGGGTAAGGGTCTATGCACATGTTGACCACACCCATTTGCAATCTTAAAAAAGTGGTCCAGCCAAAACCGGAGTGGCCGGACCATCGACGCCGCTACTGTCCAACACCATAATGTTTACTCATCTAAACAGCTGACTCTGCAGTTTATCCATCACATGCTAAATTCTAGCATTTTGATTGGCCATCGTCCCATCGTAACCCCTCATCATATCGTTGGATCACAATATGACAATACGATGGCTGACCATCACATTGTGAACCAGACCAGAGTATTCACACCATTTGGTGATGACTGAGTGAGGTTAGTGGAGAGGAAGGTAGAGAGTCATCATCTGGTGACTGTGTGGAGTTAGTGGAGAGGAAGGTAGAGAGACATCATCTGGTGACTGTGTGGAGTTAGTGGAGAGGAAGGTAGAGAGACATCATCTGGTGACTGTATGGAGTTAGTGGAGAGGAAGGTAGAGAGTCATCATCTGGTGACTGTGTGGAGTTAGTGGAGAGGAAGGTAGAGAGACATCATCTGGTGACTGTGTAGAGTTAGTGGAGAGGAAGGTAGAGAGACATCATCTGGTGACTGTGTAGAGTTAGTGGAGAGGAAGGTAGAGAGTCATCATCTGGTGACTGTGTGGAGTTAGTGGAGAGGAAGGTAGAGAGACATCATCTGGTGACTGTGTGGAGTTAGTGGAGAGGAAGGTAGAGAGACATCATCTGGTGGCTGTGTGGAGTTAGTGGAGAGGAAGGTAGAGAGACATCATCTGGTGGCTGTGTGGAGTTAGTGGAGAGGAAGGTAGAGAGACATCATCTGGTGACTGTGTGGAGTTAGTGGAGAGGAAGGTAGAGAGTCATCATCTGGTGACTGTGTGGAGTTAGTGGAGAGGAAGGTAGAGAGACATCATCTGGTGACTGTGTGGAGTTAGTGGAGAGGAAGGTAGAGAGACATCATCTGGTGACTGTGTGGAGTTAGTGGAGAGGAAGATAGAGAGACATCTTCTGGTGACTGTGTAGAGTTAGTGGAGAGGAAGGTAGAGAGACATCATCTGGTGACTGTGTGGAGTTAGTGGAGAGGAAGGTAGAGAGACATCATCTGGTGACTGTGTGGAGTTAGTGGAGAGGAAGGTAGAGAGACATCATCTGGTGACTGTGTGGAGTTAGTGGAGAGGAAGGTAGAGAGACATCATCTGGTGGCTGTGTGGAGTTAGTGGAGAGGAAGGTAGAGAGACATCATCTGGTGACTGTGTGGAGTTAGTGGAGAGGAAGGTAGAGAGACATCATCTGGTGACTGTGTGGAGTTAGTGGAGAGGAAGGTAGAGAGTCATCATCTGGTGACTGTGTGGAGTTAGTGGAGAGGAAGGTAGAGAGACATCATCTGGTGGCTGTGTGGAGTTAGTGGAGAGGAAGGTAGAGAGACATCATCTGGTGACTGTGTGGAGTTAGTGGAGAGGAAGGTAGAGAGACATCATCTGGTGACTGTGTGGAGTTAGTGGAGAGGAAGGTAGAGAGACATCATCTGGTGACTGTGTGGAGTTAGTGGAGAGGAAGGTAGAGAGTCATCATCTGGTGACTGTGTGGAGTTAGTGGAGAGGAAGGTAGAGAGACATCATCTGGTGACTGTGTAGAGTTAGTGGAGAGGAAGGTAGAGAGACATCATCTGGTGACTGTGTAGAGTTAGTGGAGAGGAAGGTAGAGAGTCATCATCTGGTGACTGTGTGGAGTTAGTGGAGAGGAAGGTAGAGAGACATCATCTGGTGACTGTGTGGAGTTAGTGGAGAGGAAGGTAGAGAGACATCATCTGGTGGCTGTGTGGAGTTAGTGGAGAGGAAGGTAGAGAGACATCATCTGGTGGCTGTGTGGAGTTAGTGGAGAGGAAGGTAGAGAGACATCATCTGGTGACTGTGTGGAGTTAGTGGAGAGGAAGGTAGAGAGTCATCATCTGGTGACTGTGTGGAGTTAGTGGAGAGGAAGGTAGAGAGACATCATCTGGTGACTGTGTGGAGTTAGTGGAGAGGAAGGTAGAGAGACATCATCTGGTGACTGTGTGGAGTTAGTGGAGAGGAAGATAGAGAGACATCTTCTGGTGACTGTGTAGAGTTAGTGGAGAGGAAGGTAGAGAGACATCATCTGGTGACTGTGTGGAGTTAGTGGAGAGGAAGGTAGAGAGACATCATCTGGTGACTGTGTGGAGTTAGTGGAGAGGAAGGTAGAGAGACATCATCTGGTGACTGTGTGGAGTTAGTGGAGAGGAAGGTAGAGAGACATCATCTGGTGGCTGTGTGGAGTTAGTGGAGAGGAAGGTAGAGAGACATCATCTGGTGACTGTGTGGAGTTAGTGGAGAGGAAGGTAGAGAGACATCATCTGGTGACTGTGTGGAGTTAGTGGAGAGGAAGGTAGAGAGTCATCATCTGGTGACTGTGTGGAGTTAGTGGAGAGGAAGGTAGAGAGACATCATCTGGTGGCTGTGTGGAGTTAGTGGAGAGGAAGGTAGAGAGACATCATCTGGTGACTGTGTGGAGTTAGTGGAGAGGAAGGTAGAGAGACATCATCTGGTGACTGTGTGGAGTTAGTGGAGAGGAAGGTAGAGAGACATCATCTGGTGGCTGTGTGGAGTTAGTGGAGAGGAAGGTAGAGAGACATCATCTGGTGACTGTGTGGAGTTAGTGGAGAGGAAGGTAGAGAGTCGTCATCTGGTGACTGTGTAGTTGGTGGAGAGGAAGGTAGAGAGTTGTCATGGTGACTGGAGGCACGTATCAAAAAGCGACAAGGAAATAATAACGTACACACGTAAATTAAGAGTGCGTATAACCATTTTAAATGGTGGACGTCAATGCAAAGTCTCCTCTATAATTGTTTGTAGTTGACATAGCCCCTTTATTCTTTCCTTTTTATGACAAGTAAATTCAATAAAGTTTGTTGTTGAAAAAACACAAGCATGTCTGTCTCATCTAAATCAAGAGCAAACAAAAAGCTCTCAGCTAAAACCACAACTATCTTAGTAGTCTCAACATGGGTGCAACCACCCACCCCCTCCTTTCCTCTACTTCCAGCATGTCTTGAATCCATCTACTTCCAGCATGCCTTGAATCCCTCTACTTCCAGCATGTCTTGAATCCTCTACTTCCAGCATGCCTTGAATCATCTACTTCCAGCATGTCTTGAATCCCTCTACTTCCAGCATTTCTTGAATCCCTCTACTTCCAGCATGTCTTGAATCCCTCTACTTCCAGCATGTCTTGAATCCCTCTACTTCCAGCATGTCTTGAATCCCTCTACTTCCAGCATGTCTTGAATCCCTCTACTTCCAGCATGTCTTGAATCTCTCTACTTCCAGCATGTCTTGAATCATCTACTTCCAGCATGCCTTGAATCCCTCTACTTCCAGCATGTCTTGAATCCCTCTACTTCCAACATGTCTTGAATCCCTCTACTTGCAGCATGTCTTGAATCCCTCTACTTCCAGCATGCCTTGAATCCCTCTACTTCCAGCATGTCTTGAATCCCTCTACTTCCAACATGTCTTGAATCCCTCTACTTCCAACATGTCTTGAATCCCTCTACTTGCAGCATGTCTTGAATCTTTGGCTGAGGTAGAAAACTGACAAAGAAGGGGGTGAAAAGAAGAAAACCCCCATTAATTTGTCTGAAGACAAATTTAATAATCAGTTACTTTACAGGTGTGCCAAGTCTATCAGTTCAATAATCAACCTCTTTCCCACCCCCACATCTTAATGACCACCCACCCACACAACTTAATTACCTCCCAACCCAAAAGTTAATTACCTCCCACCCCAAAACTTAATTACCTCCCACCACAAAACTTAATTACCTCCCACCCCTTAACTTAATTAACTCCCACACCATAACTTAATTACCTCCCACCCACACAACTTAATGACCTCCCACCCACACAACTTAATGACCCCCCACCCCAAAACTTAATTACCTCCCGCCCCAAAACTTAAACTATCGTAATTATACTTTCATAATAGATCCGCCCCCCCCCCCCCCCCATGACTAGACGTCTGCATAGCTATCAAGCCTTAACTTCCACCAGCCAGTGTGAGAATCTTACCCCACCAACCACCAAAAGTGTGAGACCATTCTAATGTGCAAGAAGACGAAGAAAGGGATAACCGACTGGTTTCTCTTGCCAAATAGTACACTCTCAGCATCTCTTTCCTGGGAAAACAACAGGTCAGGAGCATTCCCAGATGGCTGCTTCTAACATCTCTTCTACTGTGGAATTAAGATGTCTAGTAAACGTTTTTCGGTGCAAGATTCTCTTTCAGAAAAATATCTGCAGCGGTCGTTTGTGTAAGGAGCAAGTATGTACACTAGTGTAGTGTGCACAATTGTCACATATCATACATACTGTGCCCATAGTAACTTGAAGGCTTCTGCCCCCCTCCCCTCCCCCTCTCCTCTGTTCTATGATACAGCACTCACCTTGCATGGTAAATAAGCATATTTCCTCACAAATAGCAGCAAGCCTGGGCAGTGAGCAGAGCTGTGATCTCACCCTTTACCAGCTATTTTACTTCTATAGCAACTGGTAAAAAAGTTTGGTCCGTGAGACTTCAGTCAACTGAAAATGGTTGGAGGCGAGGTGTGAGAATTTGGCGCCCTGTAGAGTGTAAGACGCATGCCCGAGGCATGATACTTGGTATGCCCATTGCTAATCCATCTCTTGAATGAAACGTACAGATATTGGTTAACACTATACTGTAAGCTCTGGTTGTTTAGCGCGTGCTTCTAACCACAACATGCAGCAAGCAAATGGGCGCTTAACTGAGAATAGGCGCTTACTAAACACTATTGCTAAATAACGCACACTCAGAGAATAATTTTTAGACGGAGAATTGACGACCTCATCTCGGGAGTTAGTCGAAGAAAGAGTTAATTTCTCTCGAACCAGACTAAGGAAGACCCAGTCTCTCTCTCTCTCGAGGCAGTTAATGAAGGAGCAAGTCTCTCGAGGCAGGTAATGAAAGAGGAAGTCTCTCGAGGCAAACTAGGAAGGAACCAGCGATGGCCATTCAAGCATTAGACGTTTTCCCTCTGAAACAGGTCTGCTACAGAACTACTTGGACATCCTACATGGCGAAAATCACCTTTTAGCCAATGACAAGAACAATTCTTGCGTCAAGCTCGCTATTGGCGTCCTACATGTATACCAGCTAAAAGTGCAATTGCTGGGTATGTCAGAAAGTGTTTTGGAACTTTATAGGCCATGGAGGGGGTTACCTGCACTAACTAGAAGACTGGGAAAAGGGTTATAATCGCCCGCAAATCAGTAGCAAGAAGCTCGTCTGATATTATAAACAACTTTAGATGATTGAAGCTAATAATTGAGACGTGGTCATACTAAATAATTATAGTTCATGCCAAAATTTTTTTTGTATTCGTCGCCTAGGTAGCGGTACATCGCCTAGGTAGTGATACATCGCCTAGGTAGTGATACGTTGCCTAGGTAGTGATACGTTGCCTAGGTAGTGATACGTCACCTAGGTTGTGACACGTCGCCTAGGTAGTGACACGTCGCCTAGGTAGTGATACGTCACCTAGGTAGTGATACGTTGCCTAGGTAGTGATACGTCACCTAGGTAGTGATACGTCACCTAGGTAGTGATACGTCACCTAGGTAGTGATATGTCACCTAGGTAGTGATACGTCGCCTAGGTAGTGATACGTCGCCTAGGAAGTGACACGTCGCCTAGGTAGTGATATGTCACCTAGGTAGTGATACGTCACCTAGGAAGTGATATGTCACCTAGGTAGTGATATGTCACCTAGGTAGTGATACGTCGCCTAGGTAGTGATATGTCACCTAGGTAGTGATATGTCACCTAGGTAGTGATATGTCGCCTAGGTAGTGATACGTCTCCTAGGTGGTGATATGTCGCCTAGGTAGTGATACGTCACCTAGGTAGTGCAGCTAATATGCATGTGCGTAATTGGTACTTTTTCAATGCCCCATAAAGATGTCGACTGTTTGCAAGGACAATTAAATGGGCACTTAACTTTATATGCGCTAAACAACAAGAGGCTTCAACCAGAATTTACTGTGATCCCTCAACCATAGTTTACTGTGATCCCTTAACCAGAGTTTACTGTAATCCCTCAACCAGAGTTTACTGTGATCCCTCAACCAGAGTTTACTATGATAATACAGTCTTAAATAATAGTCTTAAACAATAAATAATAGTCTTATTCGTAAATAATACAGTCTTAAATAATAGTCTTAAATAATGCACTCTTAACTAATAGTCTCAAGTAATAGTCGTCTTAAATAATGCAGTCTTAAATAATGCAGTCCTAAATAATAGTCTTAAATAATAGTCTTAAATAATATAGTCTTAAATAATAGTCTTAAATAATAGTCTAGTCTTAAATAATAGTCTTAAATATAGTCTTAAATAATATAGTCATAAATAATGCAGTCGTCTTAAATAATAGTCTTTTAAATAATGCAGTCTTAAATAATGCAGTCCTAAATAATAGTCTTAAATAATAGTCTTAAATAATATTGTCTTAAATAATAATTGTCTTAAATAATAGTCTTAAATAATAGTCTTAAAAATAGTCTTAAATAATGCAGTCTTAAACTTAAATAATGTCTCGAAGAAGAAAACAAGAAAATGACAGCAGATCTGCTAAGAGGAAATAATGCAGTTTTAAACTTTCGAAGAAGAAAGAAAGAGGGAAGAAAACTCTCTGATGGGGAGAGTGGAGCTGGTTACATAGTAAAGTTAACCACGCTTATAAAGATACTCTGGAAGCCACAGGCATGAATGTGCACTTGTGCTGATATCTGAAAAATAATTATCTGAAATCTGACTACTATAATATATGCTATACATTTTCATTCCTCCTTCCCAAAAGTAACAAGCAGGCCTCTCTCTATGCCGACCCAGTAGTTTGATCAGTTTGGCTTTATCTTAATGGAAATGATGATGACTGCATATCCTGCATTGGCAGAAGAGGAGAGAGAGAGAGAGTGTGTGTGTGTGTGTGCTGTGTGTGTGTGTGTGTGTGCTCTAAACAAACATGTCACCTTGTCTTATCAATCTTTGTATCTTTTATAGTCTAATAGCACTTGACAGGAGAGGGAGGGAGGCACGTGCATGAGGAATTGGACACAAGAGAGGGAACTCGTATATCTGCACAATAACTTGCCATGAATGCTGATAATGCAATGGGCAATCCATAGGACATGTTCTTGTCATTAGCTAGCCACAATTTTGATTTGCCAAACCAATTTGTTTATATTGTGACGGGTAAAGTTCTGAGGAAATATGAACGATAAGACACTAGTTGCTTGCTGACTCACCTCAGACTCGATATTACATGTGCACCAGCAGGTTTGACATCCTTTACTGTTCTCTGGTTGTTTGGGTTAGTAACGAGTGCTGAATCTAGAAACAGGTTAGTGCATTGGACAGTTCAGAGTTTGTGATAGTAGAAGAGTAAAATTATGACAAATGGATGAATTTATGTCTAGGAAAAGTAGAATTATACAATTTGAAGTTGATTATTGAGAAGGTGATTTTAATAGACATATGCAGATGGTGTTAAATTAATAAATAGATTCATTGTTACAATGCAATGGACTAGTCCGGTAGTGCAATTATGACCAACGGAACATTCTAGTCTATATGCAAGTTATGTGTGGGGAGACAAGTAGATGCACAGATGCAAGATCTTGAAGTCAAAATTTCATGTTTTAAGGTTTACGCCTTCGCGAAGGATCCATGGCACGCTCAGAGCATTTTTGTGGTCAAAATTGCAGAGACACCATTTATGACTCTAGGAAGCTTCCAACAAGTTTTAGCCGAGGGGGGGAAAAACTTCCTTGTCTGCCATTTTAAAGTAGGGAGGTCAAACCATATTGGGAGAGCTACTGCACTCCCCAATAGTTTTTTTGCCCACTTTATTTTAGTTCTACTGCACATGCTCACTCTACTGCCCTCTCTTCCTTCTGTCTCTGCTAGATCAACTACTCCAGTGCCAACACATCTGCCTCTGGCCCTATCGTCCCCCTCCTCTTCCTGCCTATTAATGCCAGCGACTGCATGTGCCGCTCCTTGGAGGACCTAGTGGTCAACATTATGCCCACCGCCTACCTTGGTTCATGTGCCACCAACCAGAACTGTAGCGGAGTCCGCTGCACAATCACGATCCCCTCTGAAGTCTATTACATGGAGCTCATTGTTCTGCCCTGTTATTCCGCCCTCGAACTTGTGGTCGAGGATGCAGACTTTAATCATTTGTATAGTACAATTTTTAACGAGTCAGGGAGCCGGGATTTGCTGATTGGGGGCACCTCCATCGGCTCTAACGTGGTGATCATTCATGGGGATTATTCTATGATGATTTCAGTGAGTGGCTGGTTGATTATCAGAGCACATACTTTGTTTGTGTGTAGCCTTATCAATTACATTTTTCATTCAAACAAAGAGGGTGTTGAAGGTCCCATAACTTCCCCATAACCCCAATGCAGGTGACTTTAGAGTCAAAAGATGGTAATCTCTGTGAGGATAGTTATCTCTGTGAGTTTAAAAGTCAAATAGATACAGAGCCAGTGGCAAGCTGGGGGTTAGGTAGGTATGGGGTCAGTGGCAAGCTAGGGGTTAGGTAGGTATAGGGTCAGTGGCAAGCTGGGGGTTAGGTATAGGGTCAGTGGCAAGCTAAGGGTTAGGTAGGTATAGGGTCAGTGGCAAGCTAAGGGTTAGGGAGGTATAGGGTCAGAGGCAAGCTGAGGGTTAGGTAGGTATGGGGTCAGTGGCAAACTGGGGGATTGGTAGGTATAGGGTCAGTGGCAAGCTGGGGTTAGGTAGGTATAGGGTCAGTGGCAAGCTAGGGATTAGGTAGGTATGGGGTCAGTAGCAAGCTGGGGGTTAGGTAGGTATAGGGTCAGTGGCAAGCTGGGGGTTAGGTAGGTATAGGGTCAGTGGCAAGCTAAGGGTTAGGTAGGTATAGGGTCAGTGGCAAGCTAAGGGTTAGGTAGGTATAGGGTCCTTGGCAAGCTGGGGGTTAGGTAGGTATAGGGTCAGTGGCAAGCTGGGGGTTAGGTATAGGGTCAGTGGCAAGCTAAGGGTTAGGTAGGTATAGGGTCAGTGGCAAGCTAGGGATTAGGTAGGTATGGGGTCAGTAGCAAGCTGAGTGTTAGGTAGGTATGGGGTCAGTGGCAAGCTAGGGGTTATGTAGGTACAGGGTCAGTGGCAAGCTGGGGGTTAGGTAGGTATAGGGTCAGTGGCAAGCTGGGGGTTATGTAGGTACAGGTCAATGGCAAGCTGGGGGTTAGGTAGGTATAGGGTCAGTGGCAAGCTAGGGGTTAGGTAGGTATGGGGTCAGTGGCAAGCTAGGGGTTAGGTAGGTATAGGGTCAGTGGCAAGCTAGGGGTTAGGTAGGTATGGGGTCAGTGGCAAGCTAGGGGTTAGGTAGGTATAGGGTCAGTGGCAAGCTAGGGGTTAGGTAGGTATAGGGTCAGTGGCAAGCTAGGGGTTAGGTAGGTATAGGGTCAGTGGCAAGCTGAGGGTTAGGTAGGTATGGGGTCAGTGGCAAGCTAGGGGTTAGGTAGGTATAGGGTCAGTGGCAAGCTGAGGTTAGGTAGGTATAGGGTCAGTGGCAAGCTAAGGGTTAGGTAGGTATAGGGTCAGTGTGTTAGGTAGGTATAGGGTCAGTGGCAAGCTAAGGGTTAGGTAGGTATAGGGTCCTTGGCAAGCTGGGGGTTAGGTAGGTATAGGGTCAGTGGCAAGCTGGGGGTTAGGTAGGTATAGGGTCAGTGGCAAGCTAGGGGTTAGGTAGGTATAGGGTCAGTGGCAAGCTAAGGGTTAGGTAGGTATAGGGTCCTTGGCAAGCTGGGGGTTAGGTAGGTATAGGGTCAGTGGCAAGCTAGGGATTAGGTAGGTATGGGGTCAGTAGCAAGCTGAGGGTTAGGTAGGTATGGGGTCAGTGGTAAGCTAGGGGTTAGGTAGGTATAGGGTCCTTGGCAAGCTGGGGGTTAGGTAGGTATGGGGCCAGTAGCAAGCTGGGGGTTAGGTAGGTATAGGGTCAGTGGCAAGCTAGGGGTTAGGTAGGTATAGGGTCAGTGGCAAGCTGGGGGTTAGGTAGGTATAGGGTCAGTGGCAAGCTAGGGGTTAGGTAGGTATAGGGTCAGTAGCAAGCTGGGGGTTAGGTAGGTATAGGGTCAGTGGCAAGCTGGGGGTTAGGTAGGTATAGGGTCAGTGGCAATCGGTATGGGGTCAGTGGCAAGCTAGGGGTTAGGTAGGTATAGGGTCAGTGGCAAGCTAGGGGTTAGGTAGGTATAGGGTCAGTGGTAAGCTGGGGGTTAGGTAGGTACAGGGTCAGTGGCAAGCTGGGGGTTAGGTAGATACAG
>JAQNBH010000016.1:4022508-4249875 GCA_028752905.1 Cladorhizidae sp. MBARI D1340-BT2 | reverse complement strand
AGGCTATATTTAGAGAGTCCCAAGTATCCTGGAATATCCTAGGAAAGGTTGAGGCTATATTTAGAGACCCCCCAAGTATCCTGAATATCCTAGGAAAGGTTGAGGGCTATATTTAGAGAGTCCCAAGTATCCTGGAATATCCTAGGAAAGGTTGAGGCTATATTTAGAGACCCCCCCCTCCCCTCCCCTCCCCCCCCCACAAGGAGAGTCCCAAGTATCCTGGAATATCCTAGGAAAGGTTGAGGCTATATTTAGAGACACCCAGGAGAAGTCCCAAGTATCCTGGAATATCCTAGGAAAGGTTGAGGCTGTATTAGACGTGGGGCGTGGCATGTCAAACTCTAGTTTCATGTTTATGCTCGTGCTACTAGTTTGAGCGCTGGTTTACTTGACATGTCCTTTTCTTCTCTTGAATACTTTATGTACGTAAGACGTGATCTATTTCTACTTGCAGATTGTTCTCGTGTTAATGTTGAACGGTATCAACATCTTCGACCAGCTTCTCCCCCACTCATTTGTCTCGCTCACTGGGGAACCTTGCTATAATATGCTCTGCACTCTCTGATCCCAGCACGAGCTGCACGCCGTTCGGCAACTGCTCAGGGCTAAGGTGCAACATTCTCACGACTAACGCCCTAAGGACGGATGATGTTTTGTTTGTGGTGGAGAAGTGCGTGGACCCGGTAGTGGCTCGGGTCAGCATCATCACACAGAATGATACATTGTTTCAACAAAACCTGATTGAGAATTCAGATATTTATTTTGGAGGCAGCCAGTATCTGTCGGTGGAGATGTCTCGCAACGCCACCGACCCTCAACTTCACTGTAAGTTCACTCCCATCCTCGAGACACATCTTTGTTTTTCTTCTCATAACAACAGAGCTTCATTTGGGGCCTGGTTTTTTTAACTGACTGGCACTGACAAAGAAGTCATCTCACTCGCATGACCACTTTTTAAATATCTCTCCTTACTTCTCTCTCTCCAGGCCTACATCACTGACTCCACCCAGGTTGCCGATAGTCCCCTCCCAGTGATACCCTCTGTCCTGGTGCCTCTCAATGCCAGTGCATGCATGTGTGCCTCTGTGCAACATTTGGCTGCCATCTCCGGCCATAACTTCATTGAGAAAGAATGCACAGCCAATAAAGCTTGCGATGGCGTCAGATGCCTGCTTGGAATCCTTGGAACAACCTATTACTTGGAGACGATTGTGTTGCCATGTGAAGATGCCTTGGAGATTGTTGTGGAGGACAGCGACTTGAACGAGATAGACTCCTTTAAGTTCAACCAGTCTGAGAAGAGGGATATCGTAATACGGAACTTTCCTCTGACGATTGGGTATGACTCTAATTCGACGAGATTACTCCATGTTTTTGAGAGTAAGTAAATTGATGTGTGGTTGTGGTAGTTTGTATGTCCCCGTGTTTGACCACATCAAAGTATATGCCACTCATGCCGTGTTTGACCACATCAAAGTATATGCCATTGCTAATTATTTCAGTCTTCTCTGTCTGTGCTTATTATTGCAAGAAGGGCATACAATTGTAAAGGCTATTATCATACAAAGTTCTAGTTTGAGGGGTTTGCAAGACAAAAAATAATAAAATTAACTGCTGTCTCCCCTGTGCAGCCTTCCTCCTCAGCATAAGAGCAGGAGGAGGGGGGACTATTGAATCCCTTTGCCTCTGAGAAAGGAGGTGCCCCTAATGGATTTCTTGGGTGTAAGTTTTGTCGTAGACTTGATCTTTTTGTTTGCTTACTTGATGCAGCCTCTTAACAACACAAGCAGCAGATTATTATATTTAGAAATTACTGTAGATTTGAAATTAGAGGGGCAGTCTCTAGGGCTAGGGCTAGGGCAGTCTCTAAGAGTTTTCTTCCAACTGATTTTAAATTATAAAGGTCATCTAAATGTGACCTAGTTATTACTTCCCCCCCCCCCCCCCAACCCTTTTTTGTTGAAAACCAACCAAATGATGAAAGCCTCCATCACTATTCTGATGAAGGCTAGCCTCCATCACTATTACTCATGAAGGCTAGAGCATCTAGCCTCCATCACTATTCCTCATGAAGGCTAGAGCATCTAGCCTCCATCAGTTTCACTATTCCTGATGAAGGCTAAAGCATCTAGCCTCCATCACTATTCCTGATGCCATCACTATTCCTGATGAAGGCTAGAGCATCTAGCCTCCATCACTATTCCTGATGAAGGCTAGAGCATCTAACCTCCATCACTATTCCTGATGCTCTAGCCTCCATCACTATTCCATGAAGGCTAGAACATCTAGCCTCCATCACTATTCCTGATGAAGGCTAGAGCATCTAGCCTCCATCAGTTTCACTATTCCTGATGAAGGCTAAAGCATCTAGCCTCCATCACTATTCCTGATGCCATCACTATTCCTGATGAAGGCTAGAGCATCTAACCTCCATCACTATTCCTGATGAAGGCTAGAGCATCTAGCCGAAATGTCGAGTGAGTAAATTCCAAGTTGATTATCGAGAAAGTCATTGTAGCAATAAATATAGTTATTTCTATTCTTGCACAACATGCAACAGCTGCACACATACAACTATAGACGTTAGGGCTAGGGCTAGGGCTAGTCCAGCTGCACACATACAACTATACATGCTAGGGCTAGCGCCAACTGCACACATACAACTATAGACGCTAGGGCTAGGGCTAGGGCTAGTCCAGCTGCACACATACAACTATAGACACTAGGGCTAGGGCTAGGGCTAGTCCAGCTGCACACATACAACTATACATGCTAGGGCTAGGGCCAGCTGCACACATACAACTATAGACACTAGGGCTAGGGCTAGGGCTAGTCCAGCTGCACACATACAACTATAGATGCCAGGGCTAGGGCTAGTACAGCTGCACACATACAACTATAGACACTAGGGCTAGGGCTAGGGCTAGTCCAGCTGCACACATACAACTATAGATGCCAGGGCTAGGCTAGTCCAGCTGCACACATACAACTATAGACACTAGGGCTAGGGCTAGTCCAGCTGCACACATACAACTATAGAAGCTAGGGCTAGGGCTAGGGCTAGTCCAGCTGCACACATACAACTATAGACGCTAGGGCTAGGGCTAGTCCAGCTGCACACATACAACTATAGACACTAGGGCTAGGGCTAGTCCAGCTGCACGCACACATACAACTATAGATGCTAGGGCTAGGGCTAGTCCAGCTGCACACATACAACTATAGATGCTAGGGCTAGGGCTAGGGCTAGTCCAGCTGCACACATACAACTATAGACGCTAGGGCTAGGGCTAGGGCTAGTCCAGCTGCACGCACACATACAACTAGAGATGCTAGGGCTAGGGCTAGTCCAGCTGCACACATACAACTATAGAGACTAGGGCTAGGGCTAGTCCAGCTGCACATGTACAACTATAGACGCTAGGGCTAGGGCTATGGCTAGTCCAGCTGCACACATACAACTATAGACACTAGGGCTAGGGCTAGGGCTAGTCCAGCTGCACGCACACATACAACTAGAGGTGCTAGGGCTAGGCTAGTCCAGCTGCACATGTACAACTATAGACGCTAGGGCTAGGGCTAGGGCTAGTCCAGCTGCACGCACACATACAACTATAGACGCTAGGGCTAGGGCTAGGCTAGCACTAGTCCAGCTGCACACGTACATCTAGAGACTCGTACGACATATTAGCTATTTGTTGTTTTCCCTCTTTTGTCAAACACATTTGCTTTTGGTGTGTTTCATTATGTAAAATTGTCTTTGCTGCTGACACATCCTCACATGCAAACGTCTCTAGGCAACAGTGACCGAGACTATATTCAATGAGGTTGAAGTTATTCCTCCTCAAGTTATCATCCTGGACAGAACCCACTGCAACCATCGCATCTTCCCCACGGCACCCCCTGGCACTCAAGCTACGCCTCCTCCACCCCCTGGACCTAACGAGTCTAAAACTTGCAACGGATTTTATGATGTCATTCGAAAAACTCTCGTGCAGCCATTTACCTGTGGCTTTTCCCAGAGTGACTGTGAGGACGGGATCAAATGTCAGCTGAAAATCTTGGACACGAGCTATACCATCATCATCTCTGTTGCCAAGCTACAGACTAGCCTGTCCCTTGAGGTGAGGGACCTTGGTGATGCAGTACTCGGTAAAGGGTCTTCTGACGTGGTTGCTTTGCCCAAGCCACAGTGGAGCAACTTGACCATGACACAGAAGTACAATGCTCAGACTGGAATTGTTGGCTTGCAGGTAGGTGCCATGTTACGCACAGACCACACCGGTCTGGATATCTTGAAGGAGGTGGGAAGGGGGGAGGGGGGTGGGAGGGGCCCCCCATTGTCCATTGTCTTCTGGAAGAAGGAGTGGAGAGTATGGATGGAGTGAAGAGATTAGGGGTAGAGAAAGGCATTCTAAAACCATATGTAAGACATGTACACTCTGGCTATGTAGGAGACTGCTGTCACTAGGGAGAGAGGTTGTGTGGTCTTCACTGAAAAGACATGTACACTCTGGCTATGTAGGAGACTGCTGTCACTAGGGAGAGAGGTTGTGTGGTCTTCACTGAAAAGACATGTACACTCTGGCTATGTAGGAGACTGCTGTCACTAGGGAGAGAGGTTGTGTGGTCTTCACTGAAAAGACATGTACACTCTGGCTATGTAGGAGACTGCTGTCACTAGGGAGAGAGGTTGTGTAGTCTTCACTGAAAAGACATGTACACTCTGGCTATGTAGGAGACTGCTGTCACTAGGGAGAGAGGTTGTGTAGTCTTCACTGAAAAGACATGTACACTCTGGCTATGTAGGAGACTGCTGTCACTAGGGAGAGAGGTTGTGTAGTCTTCACTGAAAAGACATGTACACTCTGGCTATGTAGGAGACTGCTGTCACTAGGGAGAGAGGTTGTGTAGTCTTCACTGAAAAGACATGTACACTCTGGCTATGTAGGAGACTGCTGTCACTAGGGAGAGAGGTTGTGTAGTCTTCACTGAAAAGACATGTATACTCTGGCTATGTAGGAGACTGCTGTCACTAGGGAGAGAGGTTGTGTGGTCTTCACTGAAAAGACATGTACACTCTGGCTATGTAGGAGACTGCTGTCACTAGGGAGAGAGGTTGTGTGGTTCACTGAAAAGACATGTACACTCTGGCTATGTAGGAGACTGCTGTCACTAGGGAGAGAGGTTGTGTGGTTCACTGAAAAGACATGTACACTCTGGCTATGTAGGAGACTGCTGTCACTAGGGAGAGAGGTTGTGTGGTTCACTGAAAAGACATGTACACTCTGGCTATGTAGGAGACTGCTGTCACTAGGGAGAAAGGTTGTGTGGTCTTCACTGAAAAGACATGTACACTCTGGCTATGTAGGAGACTGCTGTCACTAGGGAGAGAGGTTGTGTAGTCTTCACTGAAAAGACATGTACACTCTGGCTATGTAGGAGACTGCTGTCACTAGGGAGAGAGGTTGTTTGTCTTTTCACTGAAAAGACATGTACACTCTGGCTATGTAGGAGACTGCTGTCACTAGGGAGAGAGGTTGTGTGGTTCACTGAAAAGACATGTACACTTGACTATGCACATAGCATGTTTTGAACCCAACATGCATTGTTGACACACAAAATGACCATTGTAGCTGATCCCAGCATCTTGGAAGCTGAAGTAGGCAGATGAGAGAGTACACCAAGTAATGTATGAATTACACTACTCCATATCTGCATGACATGTGATGTCAACGGGTGATACTGAACTAAATATATAAAAATGGTCTTCAGATATTTTGCCACTAGTTGTTTCAGAACTCACATGGAAGGTATCAGTTGCTCTTGCTACCACTTCTAGACTATAATACCCTCTGAGAAACTTAATAGTTGGACTATGTCTGTGTGTCAACAGTTTTCAATGTCCGCTCTGAGAGAGAACAGGTGGTGTAGACATGTGACGTGGGCCACAACATTTGAGGACATCTACCAGGCATGGGGCATGGAGTCCTCACAGCAGCTCTTGTCAACCACGCTGGCATCACACCATCCATTAACTGTAGATTGCTCTTTCAAGGAGGGGTGTGAAGTGTAAGGGGCTAGTAGCCTGCCCAGAAGGTTACATTGTAGAATTAGTATATAGAACAGCATCTCAATACTAGAATGTGATTTTTAGCTAATTCATTTATCAACGATTAATACCAGCTCTTGGTTCTCCCCCCCCCCCCCCACCCCAATGTTTTGACCCGGGAGGGGGGAGGGTAAAAACAACCTCTTAATCAAGTCACTACTGAGAAGATGAAGAAAAGGAATTGATGAGAGATCAGGAGCTTGTATTGAGTTGATGACTGCAGTGTTGGACATAACTTCGAGGTGAGGTAGGAGCAGATTGTAGGGGCTCTGACCAATGTCAAGCAATCTCACAAGTTCCACCATCACGTGTAAGTTCCTGACCCCTAGCTATTACTATTATGCTATATATAAAGCAAGCAGTTTTGCAGCTAGCTACATGCCATACCTTATCAATAGCCAAGAAATGGCCAAGTGATTATTTTTTATTGTTATTATTATTGTTGTTGTTATTTTATTGTTGTTATTTTGTTATTTTGTTGTTTTGTTATTATTTTATTAATTATGTATTTGTATATTTATTTATTTATAATATTTCAATGAAATATTATTGTTGAAATATTATTGTTGTTATTATTGTTGTTGTTATTGTTGTTATTGTTATTTATATATATATTTATTTAATATTATTTTTGTTGCTATTGTTGTTGTTATTAGTGTTGTCACCCCGCTCCCTGTCACCACGCCTCTCCTTCGAAAGCATTCCAATGTAATGCTGGAATATGTCATCTCCACCCGAGAGAAACTCTCCTCTTGTCTTTTCCTTTCAGATCCTTTTTTGCATTTTCCTTGCTTTTCTCAAATACATCCACTATTCACAAATGCGAGTTTCTAAATAATTAGTGTTGTTAAAAAAAACCCTGAAGATTTATCTTTCAAAAGCAGTTGGTTGAAAGATAAATGTTCGGTATTTTTCACCATAAAATACTAATTGAAATTGATTTTCAATCCTCATTTGCATGGGCATTTTCAAGGCATGCCCCAATTTAATCTGGATTGCAATCCACCTATTGAGGTGGTTTGTTTAATTGGGGTTGAGGATGTTTACACTTAATCGGATAAGCTATAACCGGGTTAGAATCTGGGTTAATTAAAGGCCTTTTGTAAACAACTTTATTTAGCAAGTTGAGTCTCAGAACGACATGTAGCAGTTACTCAAGATATTGATAGTATAATAGTATAGAATGTATAAACATTTCAGGTTCAAACTCATTGTGAAGTAAATTGTGTGCAGTGAACCTTCCTTATCAAGAAGTTTGGGACCATGGGATGCAGAAATTTCCCATAACTTATAAACGACTAGTTATGGTACCTCGTGCAAATTAAAACTAAGCAAACCTGATTAAACATGTTAACGAAAGAAAGAAGTAGATATACAATTGATTTTGTGGACAAAAACTGAGTTTAGCATGCCAAGTTCTATAGAAATCCGACCCTCATTATGTTGTGTGGATACAGATGAGAGAGGTTCGACTATAACTTGTTCTTTCTTGCTTTGGAAGACACCAGGAATACTAAGCACTGCCACACTCCTTCCCATTCTCTCAGCTCGTCTTCAGCCAGAAATGTTATGGAATAACTGTAGCAAGTTGTCAGTGCACATGAATGAGTCAAGGATGACAATTACAAATATTCCTGGATATCTGTTTCTGACAGTGTAGGGGAGTGGGTGGTGGTTATAGTAATCCTCCATTATTAATCTGTTATGCTATGTATTGCAGCTTGATTTGAATGTGTTTATACTAAGTGGCCAGGCCAGAAGAGATGTACTCATCGCCTACACAGAAATACCATTGGAGGGTGTCCCAAGTAAATAAATAATATTTCTACAATATATATTTATACAGATGAAAATAGGTTACATCATCAATTATTCTAATTCTGTGTGTACCGTTGTTTTAATTGCAATGTAAGTAGGTATGTCCCAGTATGTGCAAACATCTCACAATTATTTTAATAATCAGTAATAATTTTTTTTTAATGTTATGCTTCTGTAGTTGTAGCTGGGACTAGCAACACCATCCTGGTCATATCCATAGCTGTACCGGTGTTCACCATCCTCATTGGAATAATAGCTGTGATGGTAGGAGTTCTCTGTTGTCTACGCAAGAAAAAGCACACCGACTTGCAACAGCCGAGCCTGGAGCTGGATGATCTCCACACGTATTCACCTGCTAGCAGCAAATTAGAAAAAAGTGGCAAAGGTGAAGATGGAAAGGAAGTTGAAAAGTTGGAGAATTTTTTCTGATAAAAACTTATGTAGCTACCACCATAACATTTTTAATATGATCTTGCATGTATAATGTACATCTGTGCATATAATTAGATATACCTATCTATATTATGTATAATACAAGACAAAAATTATTCAAGAAATGCAGACCACAACCATTGGTCAGCGTGATGTGTAACACTTTCAGCATTTCTTGTCAAGTTAATCCCTAAAACATTTCTTGGGGGGGGGGGGGGGGGGGGGGGGGATTCCCAGTTTTCAATATACCTTCTTCTGTCTAACTTAAACACATTTCATTTTGTCTCAATATAGCAGCCTCGGATAATCCATGGGTGTGTGGGGAAGGCGATATTGGTGGAGAATTTATTCTGATTACACACAATTGAGGCTGTCACGATCTTGGTGTTTACACTTAAGGGGGGACTATTATGTCAAAACCACAAAATAGTTGTACCTATTTCTAATTGCCATAACTTTTTTTTTCTTTCGTCTACACAGGTATTTATTTTCTTTATTATTCTGTGTTTGTTTTTATAAAGTGTTAAATATCTCTATATACAAATTTTCTCAGGATATACATGCAGAAACATCGAGGTGACTCCAAGATATTTGTGGCAGACCTAGCTGCCTAACGATTTGAAGTCATTTACTCATAATTGGTGTGTGGCTTGCTAAGGAGTGTCTCAGTGATTTCCATGGACCAAAATTACCATATGTTGTCATGTTGATTAGTTACACATTACAGAGTCTGAAAAACTGATAAAAACTAGAGGTCACCTCTTCTAACCACCATCTCTTGGAAATCATTGCAGTAAACAAAAATCTGATTCATGGATATCACAGAGTAATAAAAGAGCTCTCAAATGATATACATAGCCCAAAAAATGAGTAAACGGTTCTAAAGTTATTCTCGCCACAAGAAATATTTCCATTAATTGTGGGAATAAGCATTCCAAGTTTGGAAAACGAAATGTTTGAGTTAGCAGTGAAATAACTTGACAAAATATGTTCTTTTACAAGTTTTAGCAATTCCTTGATCTGTTTTTTTTTACTTCCGTGACTCTTGAGTTTTTCTGTGCCTATATCTATATACATGTAACAAAGAAAAATATGATAAAAATTGTTAGATGTATATGTGTAATTTTCCGTTACCGCTGAATGTTTGTACATGTCAAAGAAATGTATGATGAAGTAGATCCACCATAACTTTGAAAAGAAGCATCCTATGTCTCTAAAACTTTGGAAATAGCAAGTAGATATATAGATGCAACAACAGTTTGAACTTAAGATATAATAACCATAAACCATAAAATAAAATAAAATTTCATATGTAGTCCCCCGGGGTGTGTGTGTGGGGGGCGGGGGGGGGGGGGGGGGACTGTACGTCAGCACCACCAAAGTATTATAAATCGCCATAACTTTTGCAGGTAATTTTATTCCCTATTTCCTTATGCTTTGTGCTTCCTAATGATATGTTGAATGTCTCTGCAGACATATTTTCTCAGAAGATAATCAAGATCCCTAAATAAGTTGACCTATCTTGCAGTAAAGTTCATAACTGCCCTAATTAT
Organism: Cladorhizidae sp. MBARI D1340-BT2; assembly: GCA_028752905.1. Classification (NCBI taxonomy): domain Eukaryota; kingdom Metazoa; phylum Porifera; class Demospongiae; order Poecilosclerida; family Cladorhizidae; species Cladorhizidae sp. MBARI D1340-BT2. Next base: position 4,239,960 of record JAQNBH010000016.1, on the reverse strand, counting down.
CAAGACCAAAGTCTCTGATAAAGGAGGCCCTAATCTGCAATATGTGAACAGACTATATATCAAGGTTTTTGAGTGGTAGGCCACCGCTTTGGCAACTGGAAAACACCAGGAAAAATCCCAACCCTCACCACTTCAAAACACCATAACTTGCTAAGACTTATAGTAATTAAAAATTTATAGACAGATAATTAGAAGGGCTATCCAGTGATATCAAAATTATCATTTTTTAGTGAAGTGTAGAGATTTCGAAAAAATGAGAAAAATATAGACCAAGTTAGGGCAAATATCATGCAAGATGTGTTCTCTTTGTAGTTTCTTGATCTGTTGTTCTGTTACATGGACAAAAAAATTGTTTGAAAGAAGAAGAAAAAAAGAAGTGTCTAATTTTTGACGCATAGTAAAGGGGCGGTTTCCCCATTTTATTTTCATTTATAAATGCATCTACTAGCCATTTCCAAAGTTTTAGAGGCATTAGAGTATCCATTTCAAAGTTATGGTGCTATTTGTCCATGCAATTTTACTTATCTCGATTCAAAATTGTAAGAGACGCGCACAGAGAAGGCTTACGGGAAAGGCAAGTTTTTCGGCGTCATAAAATGGCTAGCTTGAAGTTCGTCTACCACTGAAAGGTACCAAAATTTCTTGCCGACTCATTTCCTGCCCTTCGCGCAGAGGCCCTGAATATATAACTATGGTTCGCACGCAGCATTTCCAGTCGCCACGCGTTCAGTTTTTGGTGAAAGTGTTTGGATTTCTTCGTGCCCTTTCCGTAAGCAGATTCTACAAACCATGAAAAATCCTTAAAAGCGTTTGGCGGAACATAACTTTGTCACAGTTAAACCAAAAATATATTTGTTGGTGTCATTTCAAAGCTCTTTGTGTGTTCTGTAATTTGAGCGAATCAGACCTTTAAAAATAAAATAGCATTGCCAAGTTATGGTCTTTAGAACAGATGACCTAGACTTGGCCCATGGGTTTTACCAAGTCCCTCTTGCTGAAGCTGACAGAGAGAAAATAACATTTGTAATGCCCTTTGGGAAGTTCATGTTTACTGTCATGCCCTTCGGCAATGCGAAGGTTCATTCAAGTCAATTTTTGTGTGTATGATATCCACATTTGGCTTGTGGGCAATTATGGTAGTCAATCGTAATCATATAGGAGGTTAATTGAGCATGACATTCCGTGAACTGTCCCACTGAAAGGCTACATTGTGGACATTACCTTCAGATTGTTTCATTGGTTGCTGGTTTGTGTTTGTTAGTATTTGTGTTTGTTAGTGTTTGCTGTTGTTAGTCTTGTAAGATTGAGTATACATTAGCTATTTTGTGATTAATGTAGTTTCAGAGTCAATTAACACCTAATTAACTCATGCAATTTATAATAAAACTTTACATTAGAAGTAAAAGTAACACTCAAACACAAACAAACAACAATTTTGGACTGACTTAACTATGCTATCTAACATAATTTTTAACTTAATTTTATATGTGTATATATGTATGTCACAGTATTTATTACATTTGTTTTACTGCACTGCATGGGGGCGTGGTCCCAAGGGACTAAGATTAAAATATAATTACTTTCTCAACAATTTTTCATCTCAGCGATATATATAGATGCTCTAGCCTTCATCCAGATATATTGGATCGACCAGCAGGGGGAAAAGACCCATGGTCATCTATGTATATATACTAGATGACCCTTTACCATTTACAGTAATCTAGTTTAAATCATCGTGTTATAGATGGTTGTTTTGACATGTCAATATTATTACGTTGCTGTTCTACTTCCAAGTTGTTTGTTATTGCTTCTGTATGTGCTGTGGAGAACTACACCAAGTATGGGCCTCAGGGTTTCCAGGGCTTTTGAAGACTTCTTTTCCTTTCTAATTTTCTTGTTGTTGAACCCTACACTTATCAATACATGCCATGCTTTGTTGCTTGTAAAATAGTAGGGGCTACAGCCTTGTAAAATAGTAGCGACTACAGCCTTGTAAAATAGTAGGGGCTACAGCCTTGTAAAATAGTAGGGACAGCAGCCTTGTAAAATAGTAGAGGCTACAGCCTTGTAAAATGGTAGAGGCTACAGACTTGTAAAATGGTGGAGGCTACAGCCTTGTAAAATGGTAGAGGCTACAGCCTTGTAAAATAGTAGGGGGCTATAGCCTTGTAAAATAGTAGAGGCTACAGCCTTGTAAAATAATAGAGGCTGCAGCCTTGTAAAATAGTAGAGGCTGCAGCTTAGCAAAATAGTATATAGAGGCTACAGCCTTGTAAAATAGTAGAGGCTATAGCCTTGTAAAATAGTAGAGGCTGCAGCCTTGTAAAATAGTAGGGGCTGCAGTTGTAGAGGCTGCAGCCTTGTAAAATAGTAGAGGCTGCAATTGTAAAATAGTAGGGGCTACAGCCTTGTAAAATAGTAGGGGCTACAGCCTTGTAAAATAGTAGGGGCTGCAGTTGTAAAATAGTAGGGGCTGCAGTTGTAAAATAGTAGGGGCTGCAGTTGTAAAATAGTAGAGGCCACAGCCTTGTAAAATAGTAGAGGCTGCAGCCTTGTAATGACCTGACAGCCAATGAGTTGGACAATGTTTTAATACCTTCAGTTTTTTCACCCCAACCAGATCCTGCAATCCCTGCATTCTTCTTTGCATTTTACTTTTATCAAAGAAGTACTACAAATCCACAAAGAACAACAAGTGACAGTGCTTTAACAGCAGCAAGACATAGACTAGCAACATGACCTAGACTGAATACTTTAGACTACTTCTGTTTTATCTGAGAAAGAACTGAATTAAGTCTGCCCACCATCCATTAAAGTTATCTGATACCATTACCTTCATCACACAGGATCAGAAAGTGACCTTCACAGCACATTTTTTCCACAGGCACTGTTAAATGAGGATGAAGTGCTCCTTTCATTATATGTGTTTAAATTTGGTAGCAATCTTACTCTTTGGAAACATACTAGAGGTAAGATGCATGAAGTGGTTAGCAAAGGGAAATTTTTCACCAAAAGCCATTTTCTGTCATTTAAGGAGTAGAAACAATTCCATAATGTTGAAAAGGAAGCTAATGTGCCAAGAATGAGTGATTTCGGATACTTTTTCCTCGAAATGCTCAAAAACCTTCCAATTGGAGGAAAATAGGAGATTGCTCAGCAACAAAATTTGCAGAGAGGACTGCAGACCTAGTCACTGAATCTTAAAAGCTATTAGCCTAGAATGCCGTCACATCTGTAGCTGACTTATCTATCTCAACATGCTTGGAGATTGCTATATATGCGTTTCTTCATAATATAAGCATGTTAAAATCAGTGTAATAAACATCAGAGTGAGTAAAGATGGCCCTTTCTTACTTTGTGACATACCAAAAGACTTCAATCTTGGATTATACCAGCATTTTAGATTTTAGATGTTCCAGGTCCGTAAATTCTGCCATAGCTAACTAAGTGTTTAACACTTCCAGAAGTAGCAGCTGTCCACTGTCAGCTGATTATCACACTCCATTGGATATAACTCCACCCACCGGTACATTTCATAAACCCCAAAGATGTTTAGAAGGACAAACTAATCAGAATGCTAGAATTTAGCATGTGATGGATAAACTGCAGAGTCAGCTGTTTAGATGAGTAAACATTATGGTGTTTGTGGAGGAGACTGGTGCCATGAAGACCTCATGGAGTTTGTGACAGGTATCTGCTAAATCAAAGCCCTAGAACAATGTCTGGGAAGGCAAGTTTAAAGTGTTTCATACACGGAAGTGTTCCAGCTGATATGAGGCTTTGCAACCAGCTCTGACTACAGCACTTGTGTAGCTAGTAGTTAGATAAGTAGCATTACCAGCTTGTAGCACATAGCTATAAGCTATCTAGCTAGTTATAACTGGTTTAGTAGTGCTAAGCATGCTAGCTGGTGCAGCTGTATATTAGCGATGCTATATCTATAGCAATAACTTCTCGTCCACAACCAGCATGACAACCAACATGACAACCAACATGCCGTGTGCCCCAGCTGGACCTGTAGTTACTGCTGTCCATTGATGCTGAAGTGGAGGTCGAAGTTCAAGATTGCTTCAGTATCGTTATAATGATGAACCATGCATAATAATTATGATGAGACGATACGATAGCCGAGCACCATTATTATTGTGAAGCAGCCTTTAGCCATGAAGAAGAAAACACACTTAGAGCTGACAACATCAAGTATGTAGATTTCTCTCTAGTTCTTTTTTATCCCCTGAAGAAGGCCTAGGTAGTCAAGTACGTAGTGGTTAAAACACCTGCGCAGAGAGAGCGTGCTTTTAAGGAGTTAAATTCCCCACACTACATACCCAATCAACACCTTGCACACCTCTAGAATGGTTCAAAGGTCAACAATTGCAGCTGAAAATCATTGAAAGAGGTCCGAGCAAATAAAAAATAATGCCAATTCTCCTCTTCCCAAAACTATCTTACTGCCATGACATCCATGGAGCAAAATGTTACAAGCTTGGCTAGGAAAAATCAGATAAAAAGCACGCCTATCTGAAGGTATGTATGGCACAAGATTTTTTAGAGGGATTGTGAGAAAGGCGAACCCTCTTCCCACTCTAGGAATATTACTTCCTAACAATATAATTCTTCAGAAGAAGTCTCAGCACAACTTCTCTTTCCAGGTTCGCTTTCTTTGACACCCAGACCTTACTATTGCTTCTCTCTCACAATAACCTTATCTAGACCAAGTATATAATCAACCAGAGTCTTCTCTCTCTCTCTCCTCCTTTTCTGTATAAGATAAGTTGATTATAATCAACAATAACAAAATGATGTACATGACCACAATGTCTATCAATACATCATTACTCCTATTGTTTTCTACCGAATTATATATATATTACACAGAGCCAGGTCAGCTCAGTTCTGAGTCTCTCTTCAGTTCGTTGAGGAGTTAGTTTGTTGAGCGGCTTTCCTTCTTTCTCCCGGCTCGTTGATTACTCCTTCTCCTTCTCCCTTTTCTTTCGAAGTCTCTTGTTCTTTTATAGGCAGTCGGTTTCTCTTGTTTTGTGCCTAGCATAATTCTCCTCAGAGACTGATCTGACCAATCAGGAGATGCTTTTTCTATCCAATCAGGGGTCTCTGCTGTTGAAGTGGGATGATCCATAGTTGCGGTTTTGGTTCTGAGTTGGTGCCACTTGTGGGTGTGTAGTTTGTAAATGTGGTTTTGTACTGTCTACCTCCCTCTGCCATGTTTCCCCTCTAACAGCTTCCTCTCTAACAGCTTTCCCTGACACTCCAACCACCCTCTGACGTGTTTCCCCTCTAAGTAACAGCTTCCTCTCTAACAGCTGTCAGGGCTTTCTCTGACAGGGATTCATTGGTGATCATCAACTAATCCATTGGTGATCATCAACTAATCCATTGGTGATCATCAACTAATCCATTGGTGATCATCAACTAATCCATTGGTGATCATCAACTAATCCATTGGTGATCATCAACTAATCTATTGGTGATCATCAACTAATCCGTTGGTGATCATCAACTAATCCGTTGGTGATCATCAACTAATCCGTTGGTGATCATCAACTAATCCGTTGGTGATCATCAACTAATCCATTGGTGACCATCAACTAATCCATCGTGATCATCAGTGATCCTATTACTTAAATTCTGGTGCAGTTATGTTTAAGGTTATAGCGATAATCTAATATACCAAAAAGGGATCCCCTAATCAATAGGATGATCTTGTAAAGCGGACCACGTACCAATGACTCAAGACACATCTTATCTTTAGTTAGACAGCCTGGCCTGTCCCCGGAAGGTTCCCCCGAGAGACTAACTCGGACGCTGGCAAATGACAACTCAATTTGTTGTAGATTATGTCACGCAAACTTGTAGAAGAACAACTGTTGTAATTTGGCATTCACTAAACAGAAGAGAACACGAAGTTACAACTATTCTGCAAGACATTACCTGTTGTACATTCCTAGATGACATATCTTTAATCAAAATGAATCTGTAGCGTACCCTTAGGCCTCATATTACACACTTACACACTATAGGTTTCCATCCATGGCATGTTCCTCTGGGAAGTTCAGTCAGCTCAGCTACAAGCCTTAGAAGTGCTAGTGCTGTGCCTCAGAAATGCATTAATGAAACATATTTAGGCCTAATTAGTGCCCACAACTGGTAAAGTCAATTAAATAGGAATTCAAATTTTCTTTTTGTCTTGGAGTAGCTATCGCGCGCTTCTACACATTTAAATCGTACACTGTTGCAAAAAATCAAGTATCCTCCTTTTGTCTTCGAGTGTTTGTTGGCATTCGAAGGGTTTCTTTCCTGACTCCTCCCTAGATTTGCAGAGTAATTTGGTAACTTGAAGCTGCTGCTGAGTCAGCACAAGTTCCCTCCTCACCAACAGAAAACTTGCACTCCACTCCCACCAACTTGGTCCACAGCCCCACCCACCAACATGTTCCTCAGCCCCGCCCACCAACATGCTCCGCAGCCCCACCCAAAACCAGGCCAACTACCAACCAGACGAGTATACCACACCCATTTACATTGGGGCTGAGATTATTACCTTACCAATCTCATTACAGTAGATTACTAGCAGGGTTTCATTTATGGGAGGGGCACATTACAGTAGATTACTAGCAGGGTTTCATTTATGGGAAGGGCACATCACAATAGATTACTAGCAGGGTTTCGTTTATGTAAGGGGCACATTACAGTAGATTACTAGCAGGGTTTCATTTATGGGATGGGTGCCGCTTCCCCACCTTGGAACCTTTTTACCCCCCACCCCCCCTTGAAAAACATTGTCACATCATGCCCCCCCCTCCTCCCCCCCCCATCCCGCCCTCCTTCTTAGATTCCTCCATTTCCCCCGTCCCCCCTGGACAATTTTCTAAATGACTGACCAGGCACCTTCTGTAGTACACTAGACATCCATGGCCTAGTCAGTTATCAAGAGAAAGCAACTGTAAACTTCATCACAATAAGATAACTCAACCCCTCTAATTAAGTTGTTGAATGAACCACACCCACCTAAACTAAAGCATTTGACCCACTGCATATGACAAGCCACATGTGGCAGTCTGATGACCTCAGCAACAACAACAACAACAACAACAACATTGCTTACTTCCATTGAAAGGAATGAGTTATTTATGGACATTACTAATGACACATCTCTTCACACTCCGATGTGTACAGTACCGCTCTGCTGAAACACTGTTTGGTGGGTAGACCCCCCTTCAATCTGTAGCAATGGGTTAGTCTGTACAGGATCCATACATTCTTCCACCACAAATGTGACAGTCCCACTCAGCATGAAGGCTGGAGAAAGCTGACAGGTGAGGCTGGAGCAGTTGATGAGAAAACATATCATGTTGGCATCCTCAACCGCTTGATGTAAAGAGGGCTGGGCTACAGCCACTGTGTGTACAGACGTATACACATATAATACACACACATATTGTCATTTGCCACTGTCCCTTGTTAGATAAATTGCATTGGCTGAGTATTATTTAACTGACACCAGATTATTACGAACATTTTACAAGTATGAGCTTCCATTGTCAGTATTTCAAACCTTCGGATAGACTTCCTCACCCCATGGGATCATTGTCAGGGGTACTAAGAAGCGAAGTTCATGAAAGAAGAAGGTGGTTCACTGTTACCGCTTCAGCATACATGTCTCTTTCGTTGTTGGGGGTTCACTATCACACACACACACACACACACACACACACACACACACACACACACACACAGCAAGGCTGGACACACTCACCCCTAGTGCCTCTGCTCCAGCAAGACATGCACTCACCCCTAGTGCCTCTGCTCCAGCTGTAAGCCTGCACTGCTGATATGTGATAGTCTGCCACACAGCAAGACATGCACTCACCCCTATGGCCCCGCTCCAGCTGAGCAAGCATGTGCTGCTGATATGTGATAGTCTGCCACACAGCAAGACATGCACTCACCCTTAGTGCCTAGTGCCCTGCTCCAGCAGGCCATGTGCTGCTGATTGTGTGTACATTAAATAGATTCAGTAGTTAATTTAGGGGGGAAGAAAATTATAACAAGTAAATTTGTGGTTATGACTTTTGGCGCTCTATAGATTCTGCACACTTCACTGTATGGATTCGACATGTACCTCAAAAGAGATCTCTCTCTGTGTGCTCTCTTTTGAAACTAACATTTTTCTAGCTGCGTAAAACCATCCCAAAATACCTCATAATGAGTGCATGATATCTGCTTGTGTGGTCGAGATCTCTCTGTGTGCTCTCTTTTGAAACTAACATTTTTCTAGTTGCTTAAACCCATCCCAAAATACCATGATTCTCTGCTTGTTGTGTGGTCCTGGAATTGGCAAGTGCAAGACTGCTGGAATGACTAGTGCAGTACCAAGGAAGCCCCACTCTGTACAACTAGACAGCACTTGCAATGGCTTCCAACATTCTTCAGTGGCCCCACAAAGATCTTCAGTGGCCATGCCTCATCTTAGGCACTCTATAAAGCCTAACTGGTAATACATGCAAAGCATTGAGTGGTGAGCAAAGTGCAAATGTGAACAGTCCCGGTTCATATAAGCCGGCATTATTTGACCACCCACATTTACTTGCAGGTGTATGCACACTGCACACTAACACACATACATAAATGGACACATCACCATACCTAGCAATGCCAAGTCCCGCATCCAACTCCCCACTGGGGGCTTGCTTCTTCGCTCACCAATGAAAACAGTGATTGTATAGAATAGGGCTTCATCTTACCGCACGAGTAACTACAGTTGCCTAGCACTTACCAACATGGAACCATACTTGCAGAGAATCAAGCACTCAGATTTCAAAGCTGGGTGCATGCTTTTTGCAACATTTTTGTTATCAAAAGAGAGCACACAGAGAAACCTATCTTTTGAGCTATAATTTATATCTAGTTCATACAGTCAAGTGTGCAGAATCTACGGCACTCCAAATTTGTAACCACAAATAGTCTCTATTTCCCTTTTTATTAGTTCCCACTGAAATAAGTTTATCAAAAAAATGCGGACAAAAAAAGGCAAATTGCAGTACCTGTAGACCATCTAGGGCTAGGGCTAGGGCTAGGGCTAGGGCATTACGTATATAAAGATACTAACATTACCATGAAACTAGTAACGCCATCTTTGCCACAAATTCCAAAATTAAAAATTTCAAATAAGGAATTATCAAAGAAGAACACAAATAAACGATTCCTGGTAAATTACAGGGTCTAAGATTTGGTTCACAGAAGTGGCTGGCTTGTAGAGCCCAGGATCCTTCGGTGATACTTAGCTCCTGTTCCTTCCACTGCTAGCTGCACTGTGGCTGTCTTGCTTAGCTGCACTGTGGCTTTCTTGCTTAGCTGCAGTGTGGCTGTCAGGATTAGCTGCACTGTGGCTGTCAGGCTTAGCTGCAGTGTAGCTGTCTTGCTTAGCTGCACTGTGGCTGTCAGGCTTAGCTGCAGTGTGGCTGTCAGGCTTAGCTGCACTGCGGCTGTCTGACTGACTATGTGTCACAGCGTCGGCAAGTGATTACTCTCATTAAGTTGGGAGAAAGGCAACATCACCACTGCTAGATGATGGGACTGAGGCAGTGGGTGGGCATAATAAAGTTTGGGGCAATAAAAACATTTTTTTGAGCTTTAGACCTGAAGCACAGAGATGTCAAAGCTACTGGCATGTATCAGATGGGCCAGGATTATGCAAGGCCAAAAGGTGAAAACTGGAAATCTAGAGGGGAAAGTATGTCCTTACTTGAGAGCTTCCATGCTGTTCATTCTTAATTTTCTATCTGTATATTTTTCTTTTGACACCAAAATTGTAGGAATAGGTTTAGCCATAGCAATGGCCAATGCACACAGAGTCGAGAACATCCATCTCAAAAATGATTGAGGTGGTCGAGAAAACTAGCGTGGTTTAGTGTTGCCTCTGCACCTCAAATGGTTTCCACTAATGAAGTGTAGCAAAGTTGGAACGGAAGTACAAACAGCACTGGCATTCAGCGACACGCTCATCAATGCATTTCTACAAAATGGAGCTGAATATACAGCTACATCCCACACAAAGAGGGCTTCAAGTGTTTCCACTAAATGCCAGCTCACAACCTGACGTTGTGCCAAGTTTGCGAGATGTGCCTAACGTCATGATATGGTGGGTCAGAAACACGGCACGCCTAGAGCAACAGCTCTGGCAGATCCGGTTTTGGCAGGGACAACTTTTAGGTAATGAAAATTCAAAAGTCCAATCTAAACCATGACTGAGTAACCTCGGCTGTTGTTGCTTGGTTGATCTTGTTAGTTTGTGCTGGCTGCCTGCCTGGGGCTACCCAGCAGCTGATATCCATCCCTGCTGGCTGCCTGGCTGAGGGCTACCCAGCAGATCTATCCCTGCTCATCTACATCCTCCATCCACCACATTTGGATATCTCAAATAAGAATTTGAAAATAAATAAATATATAAAATATCTTGTCAAGCCACCTGGTTCAAGCAGTAGCCATGGCAATACTACACCAATCATATGGTGTCTTGTTTTGTAGCATTTTCTGAAATCCAAGAAGTTGGAGAGAAGCAGAGGTGATACAGTAATGATAACCATTAGCCACTTCTTAGAGGACTGTTAACTTTTAGCTCCTCCAGTCCTGCATAGCACAACCAACCACAACCTGGAGAACATCACATGATGAACTGCACTTCCAACTATCTAGCTGCTAGTAGAAATTATGGCATTTTTGAATGAGGGTAAGCTCATTGGAGCCTTGAAGAGCTTCCCCTGCATGTGGGCAGGTATTGGAGCCAAGAAGAGCTTCCCCTGCATGTGGGCAGGTATTGGAGCCTGTAGAGCTTCCCCTACATGTGGGAAGGTATTGGAGCCAAGAAGAGCTTCCCCTGCATGTGGGCAGGTATTGGAGCCAAGAAGAGGTTCCCCTGCATGTGGGCAGGTATTGGAGCCAAAAAGAGCTTTCCCTGCATGTGGGCAGGTATTGGAGCCCTGAAGAGCTTCCCCTGCAATGTGGGCAGGTATTGGAGACCTGAAGAGCTTCCCCTGCATGTGGGCAGGTATTGGAGCCCTGAAGAGCTTCCCCTGTGGCAGGTATTGGATCCCTGAATAGCTTCCCCTGCATGTGGGCAGGTATCTGCTAAAGCATCAGGGACATCAGGATGAACAATGTCTGGAGGCAGCTGGTAAGTCATGTTGAAGGTCTCCCAAGGCTAGCTAATAGTTTGCTAGCAGATTAAACGCTTTTGCTGCACTGCTGAATGTAATTAGAGAAGTTTGGCAGCTATAGTGTAGCTCATTAGAGTATGTAGCTGGTCAGTAATAGATTTCTAGCAGCTGATGTAGCTAGCCAACTTTCTCGTCCACAAATGCCATGATGTGTAAATGTGAATTCCATCTCAAGAAGCTCTCCAACGATGGTATCAAAGTTCAGCATGATTGACAACAATATATTGAACCATGCAGTGTGATCCAATGCATTCCTTGCATCCTATTTTGATATAAAAGGTGCTGAATTAATTAACCAAACTGACCACAAAACCCAATGCAACTTGGACACGGTTAACAAAATGAACTGTGCGTGGTGCACACCAGATTCTTTACCTGCACATGCCCAGTAGAGTGCATGATATACCTACTTCCTGTTTGACAGGATGAGCAACCAAAAAGGGGGGAAATCTAAAATAGTTGATGCAGTCACAACTGGCATTATGAGTGTTTCTTCCAGGTCTTTAATGCTGTTTCTCATAGCTCTCTAGCTGAGGGAGGCTGCACAGGCACATTGGCTTACTGACCACTCTGAATCTCTCCTCTCTTGAAAAAGAGGCCCTATGGATGAATTTCATTGCTGTATATTTTGTTGTAAACGCAACACAGCATAGCTTTGTTACTCATCTCAATGGAGTCGATTCCTATACCAAACTGTAACATATTTATTTGCATTCCAATAGGGGGAAGCTATGTCATAATCATTATTTTTGAAACGTAAACACAAATTAAGTCCAGCATCAATCAAATTCCTCCCCCCCCCCCCCCCCCACACACAATGTGTTCATGTACAATGGATCTAAACCTCAGGAAAGGCTATATAGAACTAAATCAGAAAATAGCCTCAGGTATCTGAAAACAGAAATCTGCTAAAATATTCGTGCATTACGAAAATTTTATAATATAGTTCAGGAGAATCCATCCTTCTGCAAATATACAAGGGTATCTTCCAGGGTTTGTAATTTAATGTTGTCACAAAAAGTTTCTAAAAGCCAAAAATTTGAGGGCATTATACTTTTCATGATGCTAGAATGTATGTAGCTAACATACAGGGCACCATTGTTCATGTGCACCATGGAGGAAAGGGAGGAGGCAGAATTTTCTGATAAATGAGTTCCAGTGATCGAGAACTAGTCTCCATAGCTCTGCTAGCTGCTGCTTGGGTGACTAGCTCTCTCCTTGATTCCTTTGCAACTCTGCACTAATCCCCCTGTGACCATCTTGAGCAAGTGATGTTATATGACTAAGGAAGCTATCCACACTCAACGAATCCCCCAACTACTTGTGAGTGAGCGTTCTGCCTCATTGTGTTTGAGTGAGCACTATTCACTCACTCTCTAAGGATAGGCCAAGGGTATAAGAAAAATTCTTCTGGGCAGTCAGTAGTACTACACAGCCATATTCATAGTTAGGTAACCAAGTTAATATTGATAAGCCACACACACATGGTTCTACACTGAAAGCACGCTTTCATGGTGTTTTTAGGAGACATGTTGACTAACCAACTAATTTCAAATTGAACTAGCTGGCTAGCCTAAGTTATTGTAGTTAGCTTGTCTACCATGAGATTAGAACAAATACAGAAAGCCATACCTCTTAATTGCCCGGCTAGAAGCAGCAGTGCACTCAGCCATGCTATGAGCGCCATCCTCGCTATTAGGACTTCTCAACTGGGCAACAGTAACGTGCAGAACAAATGCCTCAGCAATAAGTACTGAGGGGCTACAGTGACACGAAGTGTGCAACCACAGCTGTAAAATCTTGTGTTTGCGAGCTAGGTGCTTCGCTTATAAAAGGGGTGGAAGCGGACCCAACTCACACCGGTTGAGCAGAACTAAAACTGGCTGCAGTGCAGTTGTGTTAGTAAGTAGTAGCAAGCATAATGATAGCACATGTACCAATTCTATTGTTGATGTTGAAGAGAGTGGTATAGGAGGAAGCAGTGGTGTTTTGCTTCAGTTGTTGATGTTGAAGAGAGTGGTACAGGAGGAAGCAGTGGTGTTTTGCTTCAGTTGTTGATGTTGAAGAGAGTGGTATAGGAGGAAGCAGTGGTGTTTTGCTTCAGTTGTTGACGTTGAAGAGAGTGATATAGGAGGAAGCAGTGGTGTTTTTTTAATGTTGAAGAGTGTGGTATAGGAGGAAGCGTGGTGTTTTGGCTTCAGATTCAAGTGACATTCATCCTGATGTACATTCGGGAGACTTAGGCCAGGTAGTAGAAATAAAATCCCTGAGAAACCTCAGCAATGATGAGAAATTGTTTCTTTTCAAAAAAAAAATTATTCCAACTTAAAGGGTTTCAATTCCCCACATGTACTTTCAAAGCTCAAAAATGGCAGTTTCGAAAGTGTCGGCTGGACAAGTACAAAGGCCTAACATATTCTCAGTCACAAGATGGTGGATTTTTCTTGTTTTGTGTACTATTTGGGCAATGTGAAGCATCCGTATAGTGGTTCTGGTCAATAGGCCTCTGGACAAATTTTAAGAATGCGATTGAGAAATTAAATGATCATTTTCTTTCCAAGAGTAGGAAGTCCCATCAGCTAGCTATGGAGAAAGCAATGGCATTTGCTGCTGTGAAGGAGAACAGAGTGGCTTCCATTGATCAACAAATTAGTTCAAGCAGAGCTGAAATTGTTGCTGGAAATCATTTAAAGCCCCGTTCCATTGCTTCAGCTGTCATTTTGGGTGGGAGACAAGCATTTGCTTTTAGAGACATCATGAAGATGGGTTTCAAATAGAATCTGAAAGTTCAGTGAGACGAGGCAACTTCCTATTCTTGTTGATTTTTTTGCATCGATGCTGGTGATGATTCTCAGAAAACATCTGCATACATATGATCATAATGCAATGTACACCAGTAAAGAAATACGAAATCATGATTCGAATTTGTGCGAATATTATTTGCAATAAAAAATCAGAGAAGCTAAGTTCTGTTATAGTTGATGAGGTAATTGATTCAGCCAATGACGAGAAGCTCTCCATAAGTATTCAATATGTTGATGGTTACACTCCGCAAGAAAAGTTCCTTGGTATTTATGAGTGTACGTCTGGTTTCACAGGTGAGGCTATACCTAGTGATCTGCTGCAGCTGACTACATGGCAGTTGGAGCCACAGTTTCTTCGAGGCCAAGCTTATGATGGAACAGGTGCTATGGCAGTGAAGTCAAAAAGAGCAGCTGTACAATAATAATACTCATTAGTGGACTAACAACATTGGGTGTGGTTGCAGTGATGATAATTTTGGCAGCCACTTTAATTATGTACAAGATTGTGCATGGTAATTGCTTCATACACTTTTCTATTGACTTCCATAATGTAAGTGACATTAGTGAAGAGGTTACAGTAGGAATGGCACACATCAATAAATACATTAGAATCAGTGAAAACCACTTGGTGAACAGATGTCAGCATACAAAGTGTTCTTGGATGTTTTATTTGATGCGGTAGTCGGCACAGGATTTTGAATTTCAAGTATAGATAAACATTGAAATTAAATATATGTCTACTATGAGCTAGAAGATTTCTATAGAGATGATCTCCACCCAAAGGATAGTTGTAATGGCAGTTGCGATTATCTGCAATTTTTTAAACTCGTTTAGGAGCATTTTTCATGTTCTTGATGATACTATTATACCTTCTCTCAAGAATTACGAAATATGGAGTGTCAGCACTCATGCTGAGTGCAAATTTTATACACAGCTAGTAGTAATGCAGCCTGTCCAAACATTTGTGCTAACGCTTCCCTGACAGACTACCGCCCAAAGTTCCAAGATCTGAATGGGGGGAAGTTTGAGAGAGGGACTTCTCTCTCTCAGCTCCCAGAGGGATGGTCTGGCAGTATTTGCAGCTTTTTGAGCAATATTAGACACGATTTAGGAGCAAGCTAGGAGTTGGATGTTGGCAATGCTGCAAAAACTGAACTCTCTCTGTCTTCATCATAAAATCGACCCATCCCATTTATCGCTTTTTCCCGACAACTGATACCCAAGAAGAGGTCCAGGCCTCCACTGCCCCCCACTGACCCTCCCCCCCTCCACATTGTCACTGGTTTTAACTGACTTATGTCAGGATCCCAGTAAAATACCATCAAAATAACTCTCCCCAGTGGGTTTAGGCATATCAGCCGGTTATTCTTACGGAATTAAAGGCGTATCAGACAACACGCCTTACTGTTCTACTATTACAGTTCAAAGTTGTCAAATTGATGATACAATAATGTTGTGGGTGTGGTTGGCAAAAAATTGCAGCAGTTCTAGCTTCCAGTAGCTCCAGTCTCATGAGTGAGACTTATCAAAGTGTAGAAGTCCAGGTGAAAGTGTTCCAGCAGAGATCAAACAAGAACAGGAAGGCTGGTATTGTTAACAAATGGAAGTTGAATTTTCCCTGGATGTTAGAGTTGGATGTTGGCGAAGGTGTGATGTGTTCACTCTGCTGATAACAAAATCATAGGCCTAGGAAGGTCGAGTGACATGGATCAGCTTGTCTCCATGACTCTAACAAGGCAGAGCTTAGTGAAGCATGCAGAGAGTGAGTGCTAAATCATGGTAGGCTGACTTGGATTTGGGATGATGGTGTAGTGCCTAGGAGGGATTGTAGCTTAGCCCCAACTTTCCACCTAAATAGCTCCATTTTTTCTATCTCTCTTGGTACCATTCCTTCCCAAATCATCATTGTAAACAGTACACACAGTTACTTCATCTATGAAATATTTCAAGAATATTATATTCATTATTATAATATGAACATTCAGGGCTCAGAATAATTTGTATAATATGTATATTATTGTTGCATGATACTGTACTGCTCTTTTACATGTAACAATATTATGTCTAGTCCATGTACAGTACCTCCTGCAACCTGTAAACACAATAATGAATAGATGACCAAAAAACACAGAATCATGGTGTATTGGTCCACTTCTCCACCGATGACATGCCAATATCCTTACAAAAATCCAAGGGAGAATACTGCCATGTACCATATAGCCAGAGAATTTATAAGAATTTAGTTTAGTAGATTGGTCTCAACCACTGTGGAAGTTTGTGTAATAAAGGCGTGGTCCTATTTAGTAACTCATGCTTGGTATAGTAGCAAAATATAATGTGCTAATTTGCATCAATGGGGTGTATCATGGACTCTGATCTCAATATTTGGTGCACAATTTGAAGATATTACATTTATATGTAGGAATGTTTGGAATCCAAGTGCAAGTAAAACATCTGTCTGTATGTGAGGAAGTGACGTGAAAATGATCCTTGCGCAATGGCTGTGTTGCGAAAGAACACCACCATTGAGCATGTAATTCATTATCTGACAGTCGCCTTCTTCTAGCACAATACTTGGACAGTGCCACATTATTCTTGCGATGTAAAAAAAATTATATTCATGTTTGTGGTCTATATATTGGTACCACACTACTTGCAACAATACTGTTATCCCTCTGTTGTGGGTGTGTTTCTAAGTCCAGGAGGTCAGCCTGATCCGCTGGCTCCTATTCTACCCTGGTCAGCTTGAATTGACTAATTTGTGGGCAGTGCCAAAGGCAAGGTGACCATGGTGGTTTCGGAAGAATTGATCGCAGAATATGCATGCATGGCGAGATCGCATAATAGGGTGCAGTTGGAGCCAGGCACAGGGATATCTTGGAAGCATGTCCTATGATCGAAGTGCAGTAGGCAAGGATGTCAAAATCATTCTCTTGAAGAGCAGTCGTGTTTTCAAAGTCTTGATGGTGTGCCAAGCTTGTTGACTGGTGCTCTGGAGAGGGCATCAGCAGCCACATTCTGCTCACCGTTGATGTGCCAAAGATCCGTCCTGAACTCGGTGACGAACAACAAGTGCCTGCTCTGGCGAGGGTTCCATGAGTCACATGGTGCAGAGATTGCAAAGGTGAGGGGCTTGTAGTCGGTGTAGGCAGTAAAGGGATGATCTTTTAGGAAGTGGTGGAAGCATTCGATGGCCAGGTAGAGTGCCTGCAGCTCTCTCAAAGGCAATGTAGCTTATCTCTGCCTTCTTAAGGCTCTTGGAGAAGAATACCACGGGCACCCTACCAGCTGTTCTAACATTCCGCCAGCAGCCAGATCTGAAGCATCTGTGGTCTGTCAAGTGGGAGCATTGTTTGATGGGTGAGTGAGGAGAGTAGCTTTGGCTAGGATGTTTTGGCTTGCCTGGAAGACTTGCACTGCATCATGGGTCCAAGCAATGTCGTCGCTTGGTTTCTGACTGTAAGCAGATGGAACTGTTCTGCACACTTCAGAATAAAGCGATGATAATATGAATAAAACTGAGGTAGAGAGCGAGATTGTATTTTTCCTTTGGCTGTGAAAAGTTCTGCAGAGCCTGAATGCTTCCAGGAAGAGGTTTGGAGCCAGCAGCCGAGACATGATGGCACAGGAAAGAGAGCTTCTTGCAGCCAAATTCGCATCAGTCATGTCAGAGAGCTAGTCCATGCGTGATGAGGCATTCGGAGGAGAGGCAAACATGCTCATCCAGAGACGAGCTTTAGATTAGCAGGTCATCCATGTAGTGAAAGACAAAGTCAAGACCACAGAGCACCATCCATGAATCTCTGAGGTGCAGCCTTGAGTCCGAGTGGCATCCGAACGGTGTTACAACAGCTGTCTTTGGGATGTCTACTTCATTCAAAGGAATGTGATGGAATGCCATGGATTAGGTCAATCTTGGTGAAGATTGTCTTGCCTTCAAGCATTGGAGCAAAGTCTTCATGTTGGGGGTTGGATAGCGGTCATCTGCAGTCATGTTATTCAGGTGGCGAAAGTCTCCACAACCCTGTCCATGCAGTTTGGGTGCCATGATGAGTGGGAGGACCAGTTGCCCTTGGAGACATAGATGATGTCAAGAGCTAGCATTTTCATTTTTGGCAATTTGGAGTTTCTCAGGGCTGAGGCGCCGGAAGTGAGCAAAGGCCAGTGGTCCGTTTGTGACATGATGTGGTGTGTAACATTGTGTCAGGTATTACTGTGGCTGTAACAAGGTTGCATGAGGGTGGGAAAGGATTGAAGGAGTAAGGCATAGTAGCAGAGACCGATGATTTACTGTAGTTGGTTTCTATTTTTGTCCTCATCAATGTGTTAGTGAGGTAGACACGAGAAAAGAAATGTAGTGGAAGCACCATTGGAACACATGACATCTTTGACATCTTTATAACATGAGAAAACAACATTTAGTGTAATGATAGATGACCATAATTATGATGCCTTTATTACACATGAGAACAGGTTTGTCCGATCATGTCTGTGGTTGGCTCTATTCTAAACAGTGCCTTGCATGGCAAATGCTAGTTCTTTATCATGAAATCTGTCCACACAAGCTAAACACCATCTATCAGACCAGTACTGATGATTGGCAGAGCTGACGTGATCCATGTTAACAATAATCATAATTATTTTGAATACTTGTAGGTCATCATGGAAAGAGTGTCGATGCAGCTGAACCTCCTGTTATTCCTGTAATATAGCATCACATTCAGACAAACTGATACACATAATATATTATATATTATATTATAGTTGTCTATATATTATATTGTAGTTGTCTGTATATTATATTGTCTTCATATTATAATTATTATAGTTGTCTGTATATTTTATTATAGTTGTCTGTATATTATATTACAGTTGCCTGTATATTAATTATGTATATTATATTATAGTTTTCTGTATATTATATTATAGTTGTCTGTATATTATATTATAGCTGTCTGTATATTATATTATAGGTGCCTGTATATTATATTATAGTTGTCTGTATATTATATTATAGTGTCTGTATATTAATTATAGTTGTCTGTATATTATATTATAAGTGCCTGTATATTATATTATAGTTGTCTGTATATTATATTATAGTTGTCTGTATATTATATTATAGTTGTCTGTATATTATATTATAGTTGTCTATTATAGTTGTGTGGCGGTGCAATTATGGAACAGTAAGCGGGACATTACTCCCTTGACTTGTAATAATAAATATTCGAATTGATGATCACCTTTTGTTATGTTGTATTGATAATCTCTGTCTTTCTCATGAAGTTTCAATTCTCTTTCTCTATCGGGTAGAAGAGATACAACGGTGACACAGAACCTCGCAGGGAATCCTAAACATAGACTTCCCTACATTGGTGACTCCGAAGTCCACGTCCACAGCGTTCCCACTCAACAGCATCAATTCCTTCCTCTTCGGCATTATGGCTGAAGCACAAGCACTTGCAGATGCTTTAATGGCGGCTACAGTCAATGTAGTCGCCCTCAAACTACCAGAGTTCTCGCCTGACAGGATCGAATACTGGTAGCCAGCAAGTATGTCTGGCACGGTCTTGGTAGACAGGTCAGAGAATGGGCCAAGACATGCATCGCTTGCCAACGAGCCAAAGTCAACCTCCACCATCGTGCCCCACTATCTGAGTACAACGATATCACATCCTTCGTAGTTTCAAAGTGGATAACTTTTTTACTCGAGCAGTCGTCTATTTCCTTCTGTGTGATCTGACATTGAATTTGCATTAGCAGATGCGGAATGTTTGAATACACCCAGCACTGTTAATCTGCCTCAATGTGTAGCAAGTGGCACGAAATGTGAGTTCTGTGGAAAGTCAACTTTAACCTCAAAATTATGCAGCAGGTGCAAGAGTGCAAGCTATTGCAGTAAAAACTGCCAAACGAAGCACTGGGCAGTTCACCGTGGTACTTGTACACACCAGAAAATGCCAGTACACCCTCAAAAACCAATCCTTCCATCAACTGTATTGAGAAAAGTAAGGAGGCTACAGTTGACTTGCTGAGAAAAACTGGCAGTCAACATCTCCAATGTTTGAACTGCGAGAAAATATCTAATTTTCTCAAGAAGTGCGCCAGATGTGGAGCAGCCCAGTACTGTGGTAAAGATTGTCAATCAAAGGACTGGTCTGAACACAGGATGACTTGTAATGCCACTACTGTGAAGCCACAGCCTGATGAGAAAGAATCTGCATCTAAGCGTGTCTATTCCGACCTTTCACTGGAATGCACCTACTGTAAGAAGACTTCAGTTTGTCTCAAGAAGTGCACAAGATGTGGAGCAGTGCAGTCCTGCAATCAAGACAGACAGAGGAAGCACTGGCCTGAACACAAGGAGATCTGCATCCACGACTAAGACTATTAATTGTCTGCAAAGCAGATGTGATTTTGTAATTATTGATTTTGTAATTATATACATTTATGTTACCATAAATTTGAATTCTACAATAAGCAAAGAATATGTAATCAACAATTATAATTGGCCTATAATTTCAAAGGGAAGGTATACATGTTTGAATTTGTGGAAAGTGACATAATAATATGATGTTAAAGCACAGTCTCCTTCAGATGAAGAAGGACATCAATTGAAACTGGTACATTAGTGGTGATATATAACTCATAGATCAACTCATAGTCTTTTAATAACCTACATGATAATCTGGGAAGAATGTGTAGGCACTGATTGTGCTGCAGCTGTTTAATGTGATAAATATATATATTTGGCTTTAGATATCACCATTTAGACCCAAAAATATTACCTTAAATACAGTATAACATTATTATATAATATGCACAACAAATTAACAATATTAGAAGCTCATATAATTACTTATATTTACCACTACTACTACTACTAATAATAATTATTAATAACAATAACAAAAAAAATACCAAAATCAAAAATACCACTAATTAACAATCGATACAAAAAGCTAATGAACTCCAGACTGACTACAAAACAGACGAGACATCCCCCCGCTGAACTGCCACTGAGAAATGCGAAGGAGGTGAGCACGGGCATTCTCCTCCCCAGTTCTTTGCCTTATCCTGATGCTGACCTCCTTCAGGAAAGCCATCGACCTGTTCCCGATGACCCCCAATGACTCGATGACCACTGGCACAGAAAAGTGGCAAGGATCTCTGGCATACGTGACCACTTTTTTCTCCTCAGCCATAGTGGCCACAGCTCCAGCAAGCACTACTCACTGCTGCACCTGATAGGACTGGGAAAACATATCTGGACAGGTTGCATCTCACACCAGTTGCTTGCCATTCTTCTTGGCGCCATGGTTACACCATCAGGCCTTTTCCCATCAGAACGAAAGAGATCCGAGGGTTCTATCCTGGAAGGGGCACCTGCAGATGACAATGCCCGGAAGAAGATGTCACTCATGGTGGTATGATGGTAGAAATATCCTTCCGCTCCTCTTGCTGCTAAGACCATGCATGGCAAGGCGATCCACTTCTGCTCCACGGTGCTGACAGTTATGGGGGCCGTGGGTCTCCGCTTGGGCTCCACTCTGTGTTACCCCCCTCAGACCACTCGAATCCCTCTACAAATCCTCCTGCCAACTCCATACCAAATAGACCACAGACCTTCCGTTCGTTACTAGACCCTCCAGATGGATACTCGGCAAAAAAAAGAATAAATCTGGCACTACCTTTCTCACACCCTCAGGTTCTGAAACCCAAGACGCCAGACAGTCACAAAACAAAGAGCTGTCTAACGAGGATCCGTCCAACCGCCTTGACCTACACCAACAGAAAGCCAGACATGCTAGTGATGATGCGGATGTTTGAACGACAATGGGAAGAATCCAACAGGAAAGCAGAAGCAGAGAAGGCAGAGGCAGAGAAATTTAGACAGGAAGAATGCAGGAAAGCTGAAGCAGACAAGGCTGAAGCTGATAGAAGATGGACACAGCTCATCGTATCTATGACCAACTCTGCTGCAGTCATGCAGCAGGAAGCTAGAGAAGAACAGCAAAGAAGAGATGAAGCCACTCGAGTATACATGGAGGAGAATAGACGTAAAGACAGAGAAGATCAGGAGAGACTGATCGAACAGCACAAGAGAGCGCTCAAAGAGGAAGGACTACAGACTACGAGAAATGTCTAAAGCTGAAGAAAGAGCCAGAGGAAGTCATGTTCCCAAACTCAACAAATATGTCCACGGTGATGAAATGGAAGTAATTCTCCAAGGTTTTGAAAACCATATGACCACTCATGAAGTCGCTCCAAAGTATTGGATCTCTCATCTAACACCACTCCTAACCACTCGAAGCACCAAAACAGTCCTCAACTTCCCTGATAAGGATAAGGAGGACTATGAGAAGGCATTATACACTCTCCATCAAGTCGACAAACACGACCTCCAACTAAAGTGGCAATGAAGCCCGGGGAAACTTGCAGAAGCCATCGATTGTGGACTTCTATTCGGGTAAAAGAAACAGAGACCAAACAGGAAGTCAGAGACATAGTCACACTGGAACGTCTCATGCAGATCATCCCCCCTCACATTCACATGGATTAGGGATCAGAAGCCAACTACTGCCCAAGAGATGGCTGACTTAGCAGACAACCACTTAAGGATGTTTTTGAGCATTTTGATGAAAAACTGCTCATTCTTGTCAAAATGGGCACATTAGCTTCCTTTTCAACATTATGGAACTGTTTCTACTCTTCAAAAGACAGAAAACGTCTTTTGGTGAGAAATCTCCCCTTTTTAACTGAATGAAGTTCTACTTTGCTCCAATTGGGAATTGGCTAGTAGATATGTACAGCAACAGCTTGAACTGATAAAAAATTAAAAAATAAATCCAAAGTTTTTCAGCCCGTCTCGTCTCATCTCATCCAGGATTTGTCTCCAGAATATCCTGGCCTGTAATTGTGGTAGACCTGGATATTTCTAAAGTTTTAGAGCTATTGGATGCTCCATTTCAAAGTTATGATGGTTTTTGTCCATGCAATTTTTAAGAGAAACCAACATTAAAAGGGGGGACAGCAGCATTTTTTAATTAAAAAAACAAAACTTGTGGTTACCACTTTATAGCTCCGCAGATTCTGTAAACTTCATGGATATAAAGCTCAAAAGATAGGTCTCTCTGTGTGCTCTCTTTTGATACCAAAATATATTTCATAGGTATAACTATAGCCAAGTTACTAGACCTAAAGTGGACGGAACTTCAAAACCTGAATGCCTGAATTGGCAGCATAAATATCTCCAGATTGCAAAGTGCTAAAGATTTGTAATTAACACCAGTGGCCCTACTCTATTAAAATTTTTTAACAAAAAATCATTAGTACGAAGTATAACAGAACCAACAACAACAGAAATAGTCCATATTCAGGCCTGCCCGTCCACCCTAGGAGATAGGGTTAGAAGACGACGCAACCACATGACTGCCAAAGGCAGATGGCCAAACGTTGGCGTGTAGACTCCGCTGGAGGTATCCCTCGGCGCTGCCCTTGGAGTCGTCCAATTGCCTGGATGGTGTCCAGCCCCTAGGCTCCTCACTCCAACCTCCCGTTGCTACTGGGATGAAGTTGACCCCCACTGGAGTGTTTTCATTACGTAAGTAGGTGGTCAAGCGCGGGTGGGAAGAAAAAAAATTCACGCAGAAACATGATTATGACATTACGTCGCCCCTCATGATTATTAACGAAATTCATTTTCCACCCGCCGCGCTTGACCACCTAATCAAAACACTCATTGAATGGAGTAGAGCTTCCCTTAGCCACTGGTGCTAATTTCAACTCTCTACCACTTGGCAATCTGGAGATATTACGGCCAATTCAGGTTTTGAGGTTCCCTCCACTTGTAGCTTCCGTAACTTGGCTATAGTTATAAGTATAAAAAATATTTTAGTATCAGCAGAGAGCACAGAGAGAGACCTATCTTTGGAGCTATGTATCAAGTCCATACCATGAAGTTTACGGAATCTATCGAGTTATAAAGTGGTAACCACAAAAAGAAAAAAGGGGAAAAATACATGTGGGTTACTCTCACCCCAACTGTCCCTCCTTTTAAAACACCAATTCCCAGGAATTTTGAATTGTTCTGATTTTGTGGCAAACATAACTTTGCCACACTTGACTCAATTTTAACATTTGAGGGTTCATTTGAGAGCTCTTTTAGTGCTCTGTGATATGCCAGTTATAGTGATTAGAAGAGGTGACCGTCACAGATTTTGCGTGTATTTTGTTGCGTGGTTGGAAATGAAATGCCTTAGAACTAATGAACATGAGATGTGTTGATAAATATTCCACCGTTATATCACAGCTGATGTCTTGGTAAGCTACAAACCAAATTTGGGCATCTGTAGACAAGGCACTTGGGAATTATCCTTGCTACAGTTTGGGGGGTGCAATTTTTGGAGTGACCCTTGCCTTTTTAGATGTATCTTCTAAGAAAAGGTGCCTATAGAGATATTTCACATATTATCTTAAAGCACACAGAATGAATAACAAGTTGATATCAAAAGTATCTTCACAGATGAAAGGAGAGAAAAGTTATGATGGCTACAAATATGCGTTTCAAATTTCGGTGGTTTCGGGCCCCCCCCCCCTTAAGAAATATCCAATTACAGGACAGGATATTCTGGAGACAAATCGTGGACGAGACGAGACTATATGCCCCATTCAGAGACAGCAGTGGCAAGACTGCCCTCAGACCCCAAACCTTCAATCTCCTCCAACTTACTTCTCAAACACCCTCTCCAGCTGTGGCAGTGACCCAGTTCCCAGGCCAACCACAGACCATCTCAACCACCCCATGAAGCGGCCCCATCACAATATACACAACCTCACAGACAGAGTAGTATTTCGATGATGTTAAAAGTCCCTTGTGTTTTCAGTGCAGGGTGGGGTCACCTCATGTCAGGGAAAGAACACTCACCTTCATTCCCTGACATAATACCACCAACACCCCCTAGCCAGGCACCACAACCCACAGTTAATGCATCACTACTACCACAAGCATTGGTACACCCAAGAGACTAAGATTAACTAAAAGGTAACAGCCACAGTGAATACCACAAGTATTGGATACACCCAAGACTAAAAGGGAACAGCCACAATGAATACCACAAGAACACCCAAGACCAAGATTACAGATAGAATGAACTATAGTATTGGATTGGCTATCATTATCATGTGACTGAATGTATGTATATAAGGAGAGTAGAGAGACAGTCAGAGAGAGAGAGAAGTTAGACTATACTCTGTATGTGTCTTTGGCATTGACTTGTATTTAATCAAATACTTATCTACCCAAGTGAACGGTAGGGAGCCAAAGGGGCAAGACCGTAAAGGGCCTAGAGAGAGAGGCGGAGGTACGGCTTGTCCAGTTAGGTCTAGGAGGGGTGATTGGTGGTGTAGCCAGTACCCTGAGCTCCTAGGCGTCGCGGTGGAAATTACCAGCAGTAGTCTCTGCTCGGACCAGTGTTATTCGTTGAGGAAGGAAGGCCTCAGGAGAGGGTAATTTCCCCGACATTGGTGGCAGCGGTGGGATCTCAGCAGTGGAGATCCCGGACCAGCCTTAGCTAGAGCAGAGGAGTTGCTAGCTAGCTAAGGGAAACAGCCTGGGCTAGGCCCTGAGGCTTGAAAACCAAACCCTAACCAGATAGGAAGAGAGAGAAAGAATTTTGAATTTTAATTTTTCTCAGAATAGTTTATTATTTGATTGATTGATCGTTTGCTTGATTGCTGTCAGTAATTGGACATGGCAACGGGACAAGCACGGCCAGCAGGACACGACCGACAGCTTCGGAGCGGAGACTCTTCCTTCGTCACATCGACGCCATACAGGACACCAGCCCCGTCGACCCCTGGTGGATACTCCTCGTCGAGGTCTCAGTTACCGGAGGTAG
This sequence comes from Cladorhizidae sp. MBARI D1340-BT2, assembly GCA_028752905.1. NCBI lineage: Eukaryota > Metazoa > Porifera > Demospongiae > Poecilosclerida > Cladorhizidae > Cladorhizidae sp. MBARI D1340-BT2. Next base: position 4,214,022 of record JAQNBH010000016.1, on the reverse strand, counting down.
GGGACGAACCTGCTCTTATCATGAATCCACTGTCCCAAGAGGTGGACGAGGAGGGAGACCCTCGAGCAAACCACCACACAACCCTGACTGGAGACTTTATTCAGATGATGGAGCGAATGGAGGGGCGACGAGCTACCCGACAAGAACAGCAGCAGGAACGGTGGATGCAGTTGCTCGCAACCGCCCAACAAACAGCACCCCCACCAGCTCCCCCTGCAATAGCCCCTGGATTCACCACCCCCAGACTCACCGTCCATAAGTTTGTGGAAGGAACGGATGACATGAGGGCATACCTCGACACATTTGAGGCAACGGCCGGAGCAGGAGGTTGGCCACAGCACCAGTGGGCCATCATCCTTAGAGGCTCTCTATCAGGCGCAGGGCTGACTGCAGTAGCCGCACTCCCAGGGCGAGACCAGAACGATTACCAGACAGTGAAGACCGAGCTACTTCGCGAGTATAGGGTCACTACCGAGGCATACAGAAGGAAGGTGTTTGACACACCTTTTGACACCTCCAACCCCGGAGATTGTGCCCACCACCGACAATCATTTCATCAGTGGTTGGATGCCTCCCCTCACTCGCATGAGGACACCATGCTAATGGAAACCACCCTCTCTCGTCTACCAAAGTGGCTGGAGGCCAGAATGCGGAATCTTGAACTCCACACGTATGACGAGCTGGTAGAGACACTCGGTCGGCACCTTAACAACCAACCGAGAAGGGAGGACGACCACCGAGGAGCTGCAAGGACCCAAAACCCCAACAGGCAAATCAGATCCGCCCCTCCCAGGAATGAGACCCCCAGGGGGAGAGAAACCCCGGCATACCAGAGGCGACCTCAACCGAGAGGAGGGTATCCAGCCAAGAGACCCAAAAACACCAACTCAACACCTCTCGCTGAGGTCCGCTGCTTCAAGTGTAACCAGTTGGGCCACTTCCGAAGAGACTGTGGGGTAAAAGCTGAAAGAGCCCAGCTGTGCAAAGGAGAACCAGAACCCCCCTCACCAAACAACTGGATCAGGGAGGCTCGCATTAACGACCGTCGAGCGACAGTGTGGCTGGATACGGGCTGCACGAGATCATTGGTCCACCCTCGGGTGGTCCAACCGAACCAAAGGCTGGGGTGGAAAATACCATACCACACCACCAGCACAAATGTTGTCCGTTTCCCAGCAGCCAGGATTACCCTGGATATTGGAGGAAAAGCCACTGAACTGATAGTGGGGATATCACCCCATCTGCAAACTGATATGCTCATGGGACAAGATGTCCCCGAGCTGGAGCAACTATTGAGTGACAAGATGGTCTCGAGGGCCCCGACAACCCTGGGAGACATGAGTCCAGAACAAGGCCCTCGACGATCAAGAGGACCAAGAGCAACAGGAAGAAGCAGGAGTAAGACTCTCGTCTCCCGAAGACCCCCCCACCCCAAGCCTAAAGAGCATCCCATTTCCCCCAGAGGACTCGCCACTTCCACCAGAGTCCCGGGAGGAAGACGATGAGTTTCCCTTTCACTTCCAGGAGGAAGTGTTTTTGACCCCAAGACAGAGGAAGCCAAGGGAAAAACCGACCACACCATGGTGGCCAGAAAGAGTGAGCCCCGAGGACTTAAGAAAATCCCAACTCACCGACCCCACACTCAAACCAGCTCGGGAGGACGCCGATGGAGCAGCTAAGAAGCACCATTGGGAGGAGGGACTCCTCGTACATCGACCACTGGAGCAAGGAGGACCAACCCTCATCACCGTGCCCGAACCCAACCGACAGGAGGTTTTGGCATTGGCTCACAGCTCCCCCATTGCAGGACATTTCGGCCAGGAGCGCACAATGGCAACCATCCGTCGCTCTCTCGACTGGCCGGGCCTTCATAAGGATGTGAGTGAGTTCATTGGTGTATGTCCTCAGTGCCAAAGGGCAAAGCCAGTCACACCCCGGTACGCACCCTTGCACCCCCTCCCCGTAATAGGTAAACCATTCCAGCGGTTAGCCATGGATATTTTCGGGCCTTTGTGTAGGACAAGGAGGGGGAATAAGTACGTACTGGTGGTGATGGACTACGCTACCAAGTGGCCTGAGGCATACCCCATTCCCAATACCACCTCAGAAACAATAATTGAGTGTCTCTTGGATTTGACGGCGAGAATAGGTACCCCAGAGGAGATACTCTCCGATAATGGGTCGAACTTTATTTCAAGAACAATGTCACAATTTTGCACCATGACGGGCATAAGGCAGATAAGAACCTCCCCATACCACCCTCAGACGGATGGTATGGTGGAGAGGTTTAATGGGACTCTCAAATACCTCCTTAGGAAATTAGGGGAGAAGCGTACATGTGAGAAGGAGTGGGACCACTACCTACCGTTTGTACTCTGGTCCTATAGAGCAACCAAACACAGGAGTACTGGGTTTTCCCCCCATGAGCTAGTGTATGGAACACCCATGAACACGCCCATAGAGCAGCTAGCCAGCCTGTGGAGGGGGGGGAAGCCAGACCAGGAGGTAGAGGTGGTGGAGTACCTGAGAACTCTCAGGGAAAAATTGAATTTAGTAAGGGATCTAGCGTCCCACAGTGAGGAGGAGGCAAAGGTAGCCCAGAAAAGACAGCATGACAGAAAAGCTGTGAGTAGGCATTTCGAGGTGGGAGACCAAGTGCTGGTCTTTAGGCCCCGAAAACAAAACAAGTTGATGAATGAGTGGCAGGGGCCAATGACTGTGAGTAAAGTAATAACAGATCTCACTTATGAGATCAACACAGGTCAGGGTTTCCGGAGCAGCCGAGTCTACCACGTGAACGGGATGAAGGCGTGGCACTCCCCCGGTTCAGCCGCGATGGTAGCCTCAGACTGTCCCACGACCGGAGACTCTGACCCAGACGAAGAGGACACACCAACCAATCTCAACACAACCCAGACCGAGGAACTGGGACGACTCACTCAGGAGTTCACCAACCTCTTCAGCACACGACCAGGACGAACGGAAGTGGTGGAACACACAATCGACACTGGGGATGCCACCCCCATCCGACTACCAGCCTACAGGCTCGCCCACACCACCCATGAGTTCCTCAGGAAGGAAATCCACGATCTCTTGCAACAAGGCTTAATTGTACACTCAAAGAGCCCCTGGGCAGCCCCGGTGGTGATCGTACTGAAGGCCGACGGAGGGAAACGGCTCTGTGTAGATTATCGGAAGTTAAACTTAATCACACAGGCCGACCCTTACCCCATCCCACGTATCGAGGAGCTGATCGATCGAGTAGGAGGGGCCAAGTGGATCTCCACAATGGACCTAACCAAAGGGTATTGGCAAGTACCCATGGAGAAGGCAAGCCAACCCAAAACTGCCTTCGTCACTCCATGGGAAAAATACCACTTTACCACCATGCCCTTTGGTTTGGCATCCGCCCCCTCCACATTCCAGCGGTTGATGGACAACGTCCTAGCCGATACCACCGAATACGCCGCCCCGTACCTGGATGACATCATTATTTTTAGCCACACATGGGAAGAACACGTGAACCACCTAGCAGAGGTATTCACCAGGCTACAGAGAGCAGGCTTGACGGTGAACGAAAAGAAATGCCACTTCGGCAGAAATCAGTGCACCTACTTGGGACACGAGGTGGGGTACAGCAAGATACACCCAGTAGCAGCAAAGGTCGCGGCCATACGGACCTACAGCCAGCCCAAGACAAAGAAGGACATCCGGGCCTTCTTGGGAGTCTGCGGCTACTACCGAAAATTCATCCCTAACTTCTCATCCATAGCCACCCCACTCTCAACAGCGACTCGCAAGGAAGAACCAAACCACATCAAGTGGACAGCAGAGAAACAAGTAGCCTTCACCACCCTGAAGGACAGGCTCACACACTACCCAGTCCTCCGAACACCTCACTGGAATCGAAAGTTCTATCTACAGACGGACGCTTCCAGTTCGGGGATTGGGTATGTCCTGTCCCAGATGGACGACGACGGCGAGGATCATCCCCTCGCGTACGGATCTCGCAAGCTACTGCCTCGAGAGACAAGATACTCAGCAATCGAGAGGGAGGCATTGGCCATAATTGAGGGAGTGAAGCATTTTCGGACCTACCTCCAGGGTGTGGCCTTTGAGATCCAGACGGACCACAACCCCTTGACTTATATGGACAGAATGCGGGATAGCCATGGACGAATAGCCAGATGGCGAATGTATCTCCAGCAATACGATTATATCATCACCTATCGATCGGGGGCCAAAAACGGCAACGCGGATGGCCTGAGCCGAGAGTACGACTCACGGCTAGAGGAGGGGGAAATGTCAGGGAAAGAACACTCACCTTCATTCCCTGACATAATACCACCAACACCCCCTAGCCAGGCACCACAACCCACAGTTAATGCATCACTACTACCACAAGCATTGGTACACCCAAGAGACTAAGATTAACTAAAAGGTAACAGCCACAGTGAATACCACAAGTATTGGATACACCCAAGACTAAAAGGGAACAGTCACAATGAATACCACAAGAACACCCAAGACCAAGATTACAGATAGAATGAACTATAGTATTGGATTGGCTATCATTATCATGTGACTGAATGTATGTATATAAGGAGAGTAGAGAGACAGTCAGAGAGAGAGAGAGAAGTTAGACTATACTCTGTATGTGTCTTTGGCATTGACTTGTATTTAATCAAATACTTATCTACCCAAGTGAAGGGTAGGGAGCCAAAGGGGCAAGACCGTAAAGGGCCTAGAGAGAGAGGCGGAGGTACGGCTTGTCCAGTTAGGTCTAGGAGGGGTGATTGGTGGTGTAGCCAGTACCCTGAGCTCCTAGGCGTCGCGGTGGAAATTACCAGCAGTAGTCTCTGCTCGGACCAGTGTTATTCGTTGAGGCAGGAAGGCCTCAGGAGAGGGTAATTTCCCCGACATTGGTGGCAGCGGTGGGATCTCAGCAGTGGAGATCCCGGACCAGCCTTAGCTAGAGCAGAGGAGTTGCTAGCTAGCTAAGGGAAACAGCCTGGGCTAGGCCCTGAGGCTTGAAAACCAAACCCTAACCAGATAGGAAGAGAGAGAAAGAATTTTGAATTTTAATTTTTCTCAGAATAGTTTATTATTTGATTGATTGATCGTTTGCTTGATTGCTGTCAGTAATTGGACATGGCAACGGGACAAGCACGGCCAGCAGGACACGACCGACAGCTTCGGAGCGGAGACTCTTCCTTCGTCACATCGACGCCATACAGGACACCAGCCCCGTCGACCCCTGGTGGATACTCCTCGTCGAGGTCTCAGTTACCGGAGGTAGGGGACGAACCTGCTCTTATCATGAATCCACTGTCCCAAGAGGTGGACGAGGAGGGAGACCCTCGAGCAAACCACCACACAACCCTGACTGGAGACTTTATTCAGATGATGGAGCGAATGGAGGGGCGACGAGCTACCCGACAAGAACAGCAGCAGGAACGGTGGATGCAGTTGCTCGCAACCGCCCAACAAACAGCACCCCCACCAGCTCCCCCTGCAATAGCCCCTGGATTCACCACCCCCAGACTCACCGTCCATAAGTTTGTGGAAGGAACGGATGACATGAGGGCATACCTCGACACATTTGAGGCAACGGCCGGAGCAGGAGGTTGGCCACAGCACCAGTGGGCCATCATCCTTAGAGGCTCTCTATCAGGCGCAGGGCTGACTGCAGTAGCCGCACTCCCAGGGCGAGACCAGAACGATTACCAGACAGTGAAGACCGAGCTACTTCGCGAGTATAGGGTCACTACCGAGGCATACAGAAGGAAGGTGTTTGACACACCTTTTGACACCTCCAACCCCGGAGATTGTGCCCACCACCGACAATCATTTCATCAGTGGTTGGATGCCTCCCCTCACTCGCATGAGGACACCATGCTAATGGAAACCACCCTCTCTCGTCTACCAAAGTGGCTGGAGGCCAGAATGCGGAATCTTGAACTCCACACGTATGACGAGCTGGTAGAGACACTCGGTCGGCACCTTAACAACCAACCGAGAAGGGAGGACGACCACCGAGGAGCTGCAAGGACCCAAAACCCCAACAGGCAAATCAGATCCGCCCCTCCCAGGAATGAGACCCCCAGGGGGAGAGAAACCCCGGCATACCAGAGGCGACCTCAACCGAGAGGAGGGTATCCAGCCAAGAGACCCAAAAACACCAACTCAACACCTCTCGCTGAGGTCCGCTGCTTCAAGTGTAACCAGTTGGGCCACTTCCGAAGAGACTGTGGGGTAAAAGCTGAAAGAGCCCAGCTGTGCAAAGGAGAACCAGAACCCCCCTCACCAAACAACTGGATCAGGGAGGCTCGCATTAACGACCGTCGAGCGACAGTGTGGCTGGATACGGGCTGCACGAGATCATTGGTCCACCCTCGGGTGGTCCAACCGAACCAAAGGCTGGGGTGGAAAATACCATACCACACCACCAGCACAAATGTTGTCCGTTTCCCAGCAGCCAGGATTACCCTGGATATTGGAGGAAAAGCCACTGAACTGATAGTGGGGATATCACCCCATCTGCAAACTGATATGCTCATGGGACAAGATGTCCCCGAGCTGGAGCAACTATTGAGTGACAAGATGGTCTCGAGGGCCCCGACAACCCTGGGAGACATGAGTCCAGAACAAGGCCCTCGACGATCAAGAGGACCAAGAGCAACAGGAAGAAGCAGGAGTAAGACTCTCGTCTCCCGAAGACCCCCCCACCCCAAGCCTAAAGAGCATCCCATTTCCCCCAGAGGACTCGCCACTTCCACCAGAGTCCCGGGAGGAAGACGATGAGTTTCCCTTTCACTTCCAGGAGGAAGTGTTTTTGACCCCAAGACAGAGGAAGCCAAGGGAAAAACCGACCACACCATGGTGGCCAGAAAGAGTGAGCCCCGAGGACTTAAGAAAATCCCAACTCACCGACCCCACACTCAAACCAGCTCGGGAGGACGCCGATGGAGCAGCTAAGAAGCACCATTGGGAGGAGGGACTCCTCGTACATCGACCACTGGAGCAAGGAGGACCAACCCTCATCACCGTGCCCGAACCCAACCGACAGGAGGTTTTGGCATTGGCTCACAGCTCCCCCATTGCAGGACATTTCGGCCAGGAGCGCACAATGGCAACCATCCGTCGCTCTCTCGACTGGCCGGGCCTTCATAAGGATGTGAGTGAGTTCATTGGTGTATGTCCTCAGTGCCAAAGGGCAAAGCCAGTCACACCCCGGTACGCACCCTTGCACCCCCTCCCCGTAATAGGTAAACCATTCCAGCGGTTAGCCATGGATATTTTCGGGCCTTTGTGTAGGACAAGGAGGGGGAATAAGTACGTACTGGTGGTGATGGACTACGCTACCAAGTGGCCTGAGGCATACCCCATTCCCAATACCACCTCAGAAACAATAATTGAGTGTCTCTTGGATTTGACGGCGAGAATAGGTACCCCAGAGGAGATACTCTCCGATAATGGGTCGAACTTTATTTCAAGAACAATGTCACAATTTTGCACCATGACGGGCATAAGGCAGATAAGAACCTCCCCATACCACCCTCAGACGGATGGTATGGTGGAGAGGTTTAATGGGACTCTCAAATACCTCCTTAGGAAATTAGGGGAGAAGCGTACATGTGAGAAGGAGTGGGACCACTACCTACCGTTTGTACTCTGGTCCTATAGAGCAACCAAACACAGGAGTACTGGGTTTTCCCCCCATGAGCTAGTGTATGGAACACCCATGAACACGCCCATAGAGCAGCTAGCCAGCCTGTGGAGGGGGGGGAAGCCAGACCAGGAGGTAGAGGTGGTGGAGTACCTGAGAACTCTCAGGGAAAAATTGAATTTAGTAAGGGATCTAGCGTCCCACAGTGAGGAGGAGGCAAAGGTAGCCCAGAAAAGACAGCATGACAGAAAAGCTGTGAGTAGGCATTTCGAGGTGGGAGACCAAGTGCTGGTCTTTAGGCCCCGAAAACAAAACAAGTTGATGAATGAGTGGCAGGGGCCAATGACTGTGAGTAAAGTAATAACAGATCTCACTTATGAGATCAACACAGGTCAGGGTTTCCGGAGCAGCCGAGTCTACCACGTGAACGGGATGAAGGCGTGGCACTCCCCCGGTTCAGCCGCGATGGTAGCCTCAGACTGTCCCACGACCGGAGACTCTGACCCAGACGAAGAGGACACACCAACCAATCTCAACACAACCCAGACCGAGGAACTGGGACGACTCACTCAGGAGTTCACCAACCTCTTCAGCACACGACCAGGACGAACGGAAGTGGTGGAACACACAATCGACACTGGGGATGCCACCCCCATCCGACTACCAGCCTACAGGCTCGCCCACACCACCCATGAGTTCCTCAGGAAGGAAATCCACGATCTCTTGCAACAAGGCTTAATTGTACACTCAAAGAGCCCCTGGGCAGCCCCGGTGGTGATCGTACTGAAGGCCGACGGAGGGAAACGGCTCTGTGTAGATTATCGGAAGTTAAACTTAATCACACAGGCCGACCCTTACCCCATCCCACGTATCGAGGAGCTGATCGATCGAGTAGGAGGGGCCAAGTGGATCTCCACAATGGACCTAACCAAAGGGTATTGGCAAGTACCCATGGAGAAGGCAAGCCAACCCAAAACTGCCTTCGTCACTCCATGGGAAAAATACCACTTTACCACCATGCCCTTTGGTTTGGCATCCGCCCCCTCCACATTCCAGCGGTTGATGGACAACGTCCTAGCCGATACCACCGAATACGCCGCCCCGTACCTGGATGACATCATTATTTTTAGCCACACATGGGAAGAACACGTGAACCACCTAGCAGAGGTATTCACCAGGCTACAGAGAGCAGGCTTGACGGTGAACGAAAAGAAATGCCACTTCGGCAGAAATCAGTGCACCTACTTGGGACACGAGGTGGGGTACAGCAAGATACACCCAGTAGCAGCAAAGGTCGCGGCCATACGGACCTACAGCCAGCCCAAGACAAAGAAGGACATCCGGGCCTTCTTGGGAGTCTGCGGCTACTACCGAAAATTCATCCCTAACTTCTCATCCATAGCCACCCCACTCTCAACAGCGACTCGCAAGGAAGAACCAAACCACATCAAGTGGACAGCAGAGAAACAAGTAGCCTTCACCACCCTGAAGGACAGGCTCACACACTACCCAGTCCTCCGAACACCTCACTGGAATCGAAAGTTCTATCTACAGACGGACGCTTCCAGTTCGGGGATTGGGTATGTCCTGTCCCAGATGGACGACGACGGCGAGGATCATCCCCTCGCGTACGGATCTCGCAAGCTACTGCCTCGAGAGACAAGATACTCAGCAATCGAGAGGGAGGCATTGGCCATAATTGAGGGAGTGAAGCATTTTCGGACCTACCTCCAGGGTGTGGCCTTTGAGATCCAGACGGACCACAACCCCTTGACTTATATGGACAGAATGCGGGATAGCCATGGACGAATAGCCAGATGGCGAATGTATCTCCAGCAATACGATTATATCATCACCTATCGATCGGGGGCCAAAAACGGCAACGCGGATGGCCTGAGCCGAGAGTACGACTCACGGCTAGAGGAGGGGGAAATGTCAGGGAAAGAACACTCACCTTCATTCCCTGACATAATACCACCAACACCCCCTAGCCAGGCACCACAACCCACAGTTAATGCATCACTACTACCACAAGCATTGGTACACCCAAGAGACTAAGATTAACTAAAAGGTAACAGCCACAGTGAATACCACAAGTATTGGATACACCCAAGACTAAAAGGGAACAGTCACAATGAATACCACAAGAACACCCAAGACCAAGATTACAGATAGAATGAACTATAGTATTGGATTGGCTATCATTATCATGTGACTGAATGTATGTATATAAGGAGAGTAGAGAGACAGTCAGAGAGAGAGAGAGAAGTTAGACTATACTCTGTATGTGTCTTTGGCATTGACTTGTATTTAATCAAATACTTATCTACCCAAGTGAAGGGTAGGGAGCCAAAGGGGCAAGACCGTAAAGGGCCTAGAGAGAGAGGCGGAGGTACGGCTTGTCCAGTTAGGTCTAGGAGGGGTGATTGGTGGTGTAGCCAGTACCCTGAGCTCCTAGGCGTCGCGGTGGAAATTACCAGCAGTAGTCTCTGCTCGGACCAGTGTTATTCGTTGAGGCAGGAAGGCCTCAGGAGAGGGTAATTTCCCCGACACCTCAGTACTGCCTGCCCTGAAAAGGAAGTCAGAAAAATCGACTCACTGAAGAACCAGTGCACCCTGCCGTCCCTCATCACTATAGGATCTGTCCAGAATGCCCCCAGTCCATTTTTTCTAGACAGTGGTGCTGACCACACAGTAATCAGCGCTGGACTCTACTCCAAGACCTCCAGAACCGAGCCTCCGACCCTTTATCACAAACATCCTCAGTCACCATCAAGGGAGTACACGGACCTGCGACTACTCTCTCTGTTGTGCAGGTTCCCTGCTAAATCTTGCTGCTAAATGCAGTCAAGTTTTGAGATGCCCAAGGCAGTCTCTCTGACAACATCTCTTGTGAAGTTCTCCTTGCGAGATTGTCTACTACTGTTTTAGTTGCTCAAAGATGCTTCAAAGTGTTCCCAAAGAAGTGTTTGAAGTGACTACTCACTCCAACCCATCCGACAAGATTGTTTCGCCCACTTATGTTGCTGCTGCTGGCTCAGAGAAGTCCGATACTGAACCTGATTGTTATAACGATATTCTCTTATCCTTTTATGATTTTCCTCAAACCAACTTTTCTCTCTCGCACTCTGTTCCCTTATCCAGCTATTTGCCAGCCTTTCCATCCCAGTATGTCGTTGAGACCACTCCATGCTCTGACATAAACTCTGAGGATCTGCACCTGGACCAGTTGGAAGACCCTTCCCTGAATGACCTCTGGGCCAAAACTGACCTACCTGAGTCTGAGTATGTCACGCTCAACCATGTCCTCCACAGGAAGACTACTGACCAGACAGGAGATCCTCGTTTCCAGATTGTCCTACCCCTCTCTTGCCGTGAGACTGTGATCAAGCTGGCTCACTCCACACCGATGTCGGGCCATGTTGGCTTCGCTCGCACCAAGTACAAGATTATGCGACATTTCTTCTGGCCAGGTTTCAGCAAAAATGTTCGTGCAGCTTGCCAGGCTTGTGACAGATGCCAACGTACAGCAATGAGAACAGCTCCGATGATCAACCCTATTACCTGTCCTTTTGCCAAGGTAGCCATTGATATCGTGGGACCCTTGCCTCTCTCTACCAAGAAGAACATGTCCATGTTGACGTATGTAGACTTGGGCTCCCACTACCCTATGCCGTCCCCTTGAAGACTACAAATGCTAAGGTAGTAGCCTAATCATTACTTACAATTTTCTCTCATCTCTCAGTCCCCACAGAAATTCTTTCAGACAGAGGATCTAACTTCATGTCAGCTCTCATGAGGGAGGTATTCTCTTTCCTCGGAGTAAAGCACTCCAAGACTGCACCATTCAGACCTGAGTCCAATGGAGCAGTAGAACATTTTCATCTTACCTTATTACAAATGATTCGGAAGGCTGATATCGACCACAAACACTGGGATTACTATCTCCCCTATTTTTTATTTGCCTCTCGTGATGCCCTTGCTCCTTTACTGGCTATTCCCCTTTTGAACTGATATTCGGGAAACAAGTGCATGGATCTCTCTCAATCCTCAAACATCAGATGTTGCCGTCTTCTACCCACACACACTCCATTGCAGATTGGCTCTTGCAGCTGAGAGAAGACCTTGCAGCAATGCGTGCTGTTGCTACAGCTAACCAGACCACAACTCAAGCTCGAACCAAAGAATGGTTCGACAAGAATGCAAAAATAAGATCCTTCGCCATTGGAGAGCAAGTATTGGCTTTTACCCACATCATTATGGGTAAACCTGCAGCTAAGCTGACAGACAGATGGAGCGGACCCTATATCATTATAGGCCGTGTTTTGCCAGTTACATATTCTATTGATATGCCAGAGAAACAAAAAAGAACTAGAGCTAAGCATATTACTGCCCTCAAAGAGTGGTATCTCCATGCATCTAATATTGCATATCTTTTGATGACCTCACAGATAAAGAATAACTACCCGACTATCACATCCAACCATCTGATGCCCCACCGCAGTTGGGACCCGACCTTTCAGGTGATCAACGCAGTGCCATCCTCAAACGCTGGCACTCCTTTCTGACAGTGGTTACCTCTACCCTTGGGTGAGCCAGAGCCACTCCCCATAAGATTAACACTGGTAATTCCTTACCTGTCCATTTACATCCCTGCAGGATCCCGAAGGTATGGGAAGAACCTTTTCGTTCAGAGATTGCTCTACTCCAAGATGCAGGTTTGATTGTGCCATCTTCAGCTCCCTGGTCGGCATGCATGTTCACCATTTCTAAACGCATGCCAGGTTCTGTTAGACTGGTTGTCGATTACCGCCGCCTGAATGCAGTCACCGTCCCAGACCCTTACTATCTTCCACGTGTGAAAGACATCCTTGAGAAGATGGCTGGGGATGTGTACTTCACCACCCTAGACTTGGCCCATGGGTTTTACCAAGTCCCTCTTGCTGAAGCTGACAGAGAGAAAATAACATTTGTAATGCCCTTTGGGAAGTTCATGTTTACTGTCATGCCCTTCGGTCTTCACAATGCCCTCACCTCATTCCAAAGAACCAATGGCATACTTGGAGATTTATCAGATTATGTCAATGTCTACATTGATGACATTTCCATGTAAAAATTGGCCAAACCACATATTCAACATCTCCACACTGTCTTAGCTTGCCTCAGCTCTGCTGGTCTCACCGTACAACCAACTAAGTCCCAACTGGCATGACCACTTGTCTCTTCCTTGGACATGACATTGGAAATGGACTCATCACTCCGCAGGAAGTGAAAACTAAAGCTAAAGATACCCGAATTAACATGAATTAACATGAATTAACATGAACTAACATGAATTAACATGAATTAACATGAATTATCATGAATTAACACGAATTAACATGAATTAACATGTCTAGTAAACGTTTTTCGGTGCAAGATTCTCTTTCAGAAAAATATCTGCAGTGGTTGTTTGTGTAAGGAGCAAGTATGACACTAGTGTAGTGTACACAATTTATTGTCACATATCATACATACTGTGCCCATAGTAACTTGAAGGCTTCTGCCCCCCTCCCCCCCCCCCCCCTCTCCTCTGTTCTATGATACAGCACTCACCTTGCATGGTAAATAAGCATATTTCCTCACAAATAGCAGCAAGCCTGGGCAGTGAGCAGAGCTGTGATCTCACCCTTTACCAGCTATTTTGCTTCTATAGCAACTGGTAAAAAAGTTTGGTCCGTGAGACTTCAGTCAACTGAAAATGGTTGGAGGTGAGGTGTGAGAATTTGGTGCCCTGTAGAGTGTAAGACGCATGCCCGAGGCATGATACTTGGTATGCCCATTGCTAATCCATCTCTTGAATGAAACGTACAGATATTGGTTAATACTATACTGTAAGCTCTGGTTGTTTAGCGCGTGCTTCTAACCACAACCTGCAAGAAAAAGGGTGCTTAACTGAGAATAGACGCTTACTAAACACTATTGCTAAATAACGCACACTCAGAAAAATTAAATGAATAATTTTTAGACGGAGAATTGAGGACCTCATTTTGGGAGTTAGTCGAAGAAAGAGTTAATTTCCTGAACCAGACTAAGGAAGACCCAGTCACTCTCAAGGCATTTAACAAAGGAGCAAGTCTCTCAAGGCAGGTAATGAAAGAGGAAGTCTCTCGAGGCAAACTAGGAAGGAACCAGCGATGGCCATTCAAGCACATTTTCCCTCTGAAACAGGTCCGCTACAGAACTACTTGGACATCCTACATGGCGAAAATCACCTTCTAGCCAATGACAAGAACAATTCTTGCGCTAAGCTCACTATTGGCATCCTACATGTACACCAGCTCAAAGTGCAATTGCTGGGTATGTCAGAAAGTGTTTTGGAACTTTATAGGCCATGGAGGGGGTTACCTGCACCAACTAGAAGACTGGGAAAAGGGTTATAATCCCCCGCAAATCCGTAGCTTGTCTGATATTATAAACAACTTTAGATGATTGAAGCTAATAATTAGACGTGCTCTAGTTTATGCCAAAATGTTTTGTTGGGATTCGTCTCCTAGGTAGTGATATGTTAGCTAGGTAGTGATACATCGCCTAGGTAGTGATACGTTGCCTAGGTAGTGATACGTTGCCTAGGTAGTGATACGTCACCCAGGTTGTGATACGTTGCCTAGGTAGTGATACGTCGCCTAGGTAGTGATATGTCGCCTAGGTAGTGATATGTCGCCTAGGTAGTGATATGTCGCCTAGGTAGTGATATGTCGCCTAGGTAGTGATATGTCGCCTAGGTAGTGATACGTTGCCTAGGTAGTGATACGTCGCCTAGGTAGTGATACGTTGCCTAGGTAGTGATACGTTGCCTAGGTTGTGATACGTTGCCTAGGTAGTGATACGTTGCCTAGGTAGTGATACGTCGCCTAGGTAGTGATACGTTGCCTAGGTGGTGATACGTTGCCAGCTAATATGCATGTGCGTAATTGCTACTTTTTCAATGCCCCATAAAGATGCAGACAGTTTGCAAGGACTATGAAATGGGATCTTAACTTTATATGCGCTAAACAACAAGAGGCTTCAACCAGAGTTTACTGTAATCCCTCAACCAGAGTTTACTGTGATCCCTTAACCAGAGTTTACTGTAATCCCTCAACCAGAGTTTACTATGATCCCTTAACCAGAGTTTACTGTAATCCCTCAATCAGAGTTTACTGTGATCCCTCAACCAGAGTTTACTGTGATCCCTCAACCAGAGTTTACTGTGATCCCTCAACCAGAGTTTACTATGATAATACAGTCTTAAATAATAGTCTTAAACAATAGTTAAATAATAGTCGTAAATAATAGTCGTAAATAATACAGTCTTAAATAATAGTCTTAAATAATGCGGTCTTAAATAATAGTCTTAAGTAATAGTCTTAAATAATAATAGTCTTAAATAATACAGTCTTAAATAATAGTCTTAAATAATAGTCTTAAATAATAGTCTTAAATAATACAGTCTTAAATAAATAATGCAGTCTTAAATAATAATCTTAAATAATACAGTCTTAAAATAATAGTCTTAAGTAATAGTCTTAAGTAATAGTCTTAAATAATACAGTCTTAAATAGTAGTCGTCTTAAATAATGTAGTCTTAAATAAATAATGCAGTCTTAAATAATACAGTCTTAAATAATAGTCGTAAATAATAGTCTTAAATAATACAGTCTTAAATAATAGTCACTGCAGTCTCAGTCTTAAATAATGCAGTCTTAAATAATGCAGTCTTAAATAATAGTGCAGTCTTAAATAAATATTGCAGTCTTAAATAATAGTCTTAAATAATATAGTCTTAAATAATGCAGTCGGGGGGGGGGGGGGGGGGGGGGGGGGGGGGGGCTTCATGGGAAAAACGTTGTTGACTTTTGACTGCCCATAACTTTTTTTATAATTGGTTTGTGTAGATAATTTTATGCTCAAATTGTTGCTTGTTCTATGTGCTTTCCAATGATATATAAAATATCTCTAGAGGCATGTTTTGTCAGAAGATGCATGCAGAAACATCCAAGGCAGGACCCTCCTCCGTTTGGCGGACCCCCACAACTCATTTTAAAAAATCAAAAGCTGTAAATTGGTTTGTGGCTTGTCATAGCTAACAGCTGTGATTAGAGCAAAACCAAATTGCAATAACTAAAGTGGTTGTTGAATGGCATCCTGCCGTATTTGATTACTCGCTAAAAATTGATTTTTAGCGTCTTAATCAAATACGGCAGGATGCCATTCAACAACCACTTTAGTTATTGCAATTTGGTTTTGCTCTAATCACAGCTGTTAGCTATGACAAGCCACAAACCAATTTACAGCTTTTGATTTTTAAAAATGAGTTGTGGGGGTCCGCCAAACGGAGGAGGGTCCCTGCCTTGGATGTTTCTGCAT
Organism: Cladorhizidae sp. MBARI D1340-BT2; assembly: GCA_028752905.1. Classification (NCBI taxonomy): domain Eukaryota; kingdom Metazoa; phylum Porifera; class Demospongiae; order Poecilosclerida; family Cladorhizidae; species Cladorhizidae sp. MBARI D1340-BT2. The sequence goes on along the minus strand of JAQNBH010000016.1, from coordinate 4,197,965 downwards.
GCATCTTCTGACAAAACATGCCTCTAGAGATATTTTATATATCATTGGAAAGCACATAGAACAAGCAACAATTTGAGCATAAAATTATCTACACAAACCAATTATAAAAAAAGTTATGGGCAGTCAAAAGTCAACAACGTTTTTAGCCAGTCTTGGGGTGAAGGACCCCCTTAATCTTAAATAATAGTCTTAAATAATACAGTCTTAAATAATAGTCTTAAATAATAATGCAGTCTTAAATAATGCAGTCTTAAATAATAGTCTTAAACTTAAATAAATAATAGTCTTAAATAATGCAGTCTTAAATAATGCAGTCTTAAATAATAGTCTTAAATAATAGTCTTAAATAATAGTCTTAAATAATAGTCTTAAATAATAGTCTTAAATAATACAGTCTTAAATAATAGTCTTAAATAATAGTCTTAAATAATGCAGTCTTAAATAATAGTCTTAAATAATAGTCTTAAATAATGCAGTCTTAAATAATGCAGTCTTAAATAATGCAGTCTTAAATAATGCAGTCTTAAATAAATAATGCAGTTTTAAACTTTCGATGAATAAAGAAAGAGGGAAGAAAACTCTCTGATGGGGAGAGTGGAGATCCTTACATAGTAAAGTTAATCACGCTTATAAAGATGCCACAGGCATGAATGTGCACTTGCGCTGATATCTGAAAAATAATTATCTGAAATCTGACTACATATAATATATGCTATACATTTTCATTCCTCCTTCCCAAAAGTAAAAGTAACAAGCAGGCCTCTCTCTATGCCGACCCAGTAGTTTGATCAGTTTGGCTTTATCATAATGGAAATGATGATGACTGCATATCCTGCATTGGCAGAAGAGGAGAGTGTGTGTGTGTGTGTGTGTGTGCTGTGTGTGTGTGTGTGTGCTCTAAACAAACATGTCACCTTGTCTTATCAATCTTTGTATCTTTTATAGTCTAATTATAGCACTTGACAGGAGAGGGAGGGAGGCACGTGCATGAGGACTTGGACACAAGAGAGGGAACTCATGTATAGCTGCACAATAACTTGCTGATAATGCAATGGGCAATCTATAGGACATGTTCTTGTCATTAGCTAGCCACAATTTTGATTGCCAAACAATTTGTTTATATTGTGACGGGTAAAGTTCTGAGGAAATATGAACGATAAGACACTAGTTGCTTGCTGACTCACCTCAGACTCGATATTACATGTGCGCCAGCAGGTTTGACATCCTTGACTGTTCTCTGGGTGTTTGGGTTAGTAACGAGTGCTGAATCTAGAAACAGGTTAGTGCATTAGACAGTTCAGAGTCTTGTGATAGTAGAAGAGTAAAATTATGACAAATGGATGAATTTATGTCTAGGGAAAGTAGAATTATACAATTTGTTGTTGATTATTGAGAAGGTGATTTTAATAGACATAATTATGCAGATGGTGTTAAATTAATAAATAGATTCGTTGTTACAATGCAATGGACTAGTCTGGTAGTGCAATTATGACAAACGGAACATTCTAATCTATATGCAAGTTATGTGTGTGTGGGGGGGGGGGGGGCAAGTAGATGCACAGATGCAAGATCTTGAAGTCAAAATTTCATGTTTTAACTTTTGACAGCTGCCGGTTTACTGCCTTCACAAAGGATCCATGGAATGCTCGAAGCATTTTTGTGGTCAAAATTGCAGAGACACCATTTATGACACGAGGAAGCTTCCAACGAGTTTTAGCCAAGGGGGGGAAAAACTTCCTTGTCTGCCATTTTAAAGTAGGGAGGTCAAACCATATTGGGAGAGCTACTGCACTCCCCAATAGTTTTTTGCCCACTTTATTTTAGTTCTACTGTACATGCTCACTCTGCCCTCTATTCCTTCTGTCTCGCTAGATCAACTACTCCAGTGCCAACACATCTGCCTCTGGCCCTATCGTGCCCCGCCTCTTCCTGTCTACTAATGCCAGCGACTGCATGTGTCGCTCCTTGTAGGACCTGGCGGCCAACGTTAAGCCCACCGTCTACCTTGGTTCATGTGCCACCAACCAGAACTGTAGCGGAGTCCGCTGCACTATCACGATCCAACCTGATGTCTATTACATGGAGCTCATTGTTCTGCCCTGTTATTCAGCCCTCGAACTTGTGGTCGAGGATGTAGACTTTAATCATTTGTATAGTACAATTTTGAACGAGACAGGGAGCCAGGATTTGCTGATTGGGGGCACCACCATCGGCTCTGACATGGTGATCATTCATGGGGGTTATTCTATGATGATTTCAGTGAGTGGCTGGTTGATTATCAGAGCACATACTTTGTTTGTGTGTAGCCTTATCAATTACATTTTCCATTCAAACAAAGCGGGTGTTGATCCCATAACTTCCCCATAACCCCAATGCAGGTGACTTTAGAGTCAAAAGATTTATCTCTGTGAGTTTAAAAGTCAAATAGCTACAGGGCCAGTGGCAAGCTGGGGGTTAGGTAGGTATAGGGTCAGTGGCAAGCTGGGGGTTAGGTAGGTATGGGGTCAGTGGCAAGCTGGGGGTTAGGTAGGTATGGGGTCAGTGGCAAGCTAGGAGGTAGGTATGGGGTCAGTGGCAAGCTGGGGGTTAGGTAGGTATAGGGTCAGTGGCAAGCTAGGGGTTAGGTAGGTATGGGGTCAGTGGCAAGCTGGGGGTTAGGTAGGTATGGGGTCAGTGGCAAGCTGGAGGTTAGGTAGGTATGGGGTCAGTGGCAAGCTAGGGGTTAGGTAGGTATAGGGTCAGTGGCAAGCTGGGTATAGGGTCAGTGGCAAGCTGGGGGTTAGGTAGGTATGGGGTCAGTGGCAAGCTGGAGGTTAGGTAGGTATGGGGTCAGTGGCAAGCTAGGTATGGGGTCAGTGGCAAGCTGGGGGTTAGGTAGGTATAGGGTCAGGCAAGCTGGGGGTTAGGTAGGTATAGGGTCAGTGGCAAGCTAGCGGTTAGGTAGGTATGGGGTCAGTGGCAAGCTGGAGGTTAGGTAGGTATGGGGTCAGTGGCAAGCTAGGGGTTAGTTAGGTATAGGGTCAGTGGCAAGCTGGGTATAGGGTCAGTGGCAAGCTAGGGGTTAGGTAGGTTAGGGTCAGTGGAAAGCTGGGGTTAGGTAGGTATAGGGTCAGTGGCAATCTAGGGGTTAGGTAGGTAAAGGGTCAGTGGCAAGCTGGGGGTTAGGTAGGTATAGGGTCAGTGGCAAGCTGGAGGTTAGGTAGGTATAGGGTCAGTGGCAAGCTAGGGGTTAGGTAGGTAAAGGGTCAGTGGCAAGCTGGGGGTTAGGTAGGTATAGGGTCAGTGGCAAGGTGGGGTTAGGTAGGTATAGGGTCAGTGGCAAGCTGGAGGTTAGGTAGGTATGGAGTCAGTGGCAAGCTGGGTGTTAGGTATTGGGTCAGTGGCAAGCTGAGGGTTAGGTAGGTATAGGGTCAGTGGCAAGCTGGGGGTTAGGTAGGTATAGAGTCAGTGGCAAGCTAGGGGTTAGGTAGGTATAGGGTCAGTGGCAAGGTGGGGGTTAGGTAGGTATAGGGTCAGTGGCAAGCTGGAGGTTAGGTAGGTATGGAGTCAGTGGCAAGCTGGGTGTTAGGTATGGGGTCAGTGGCAAGCTGAGGGTTAGGTAGGTATAGGGTCAGTGGCAAGCTGGGGGTTAGGTAGGTATAGAGTCAGTGGCAAGCTAGGGGTTAGGTAGGTATGGGGTCAGTGGCAAGATGGAGGTTAGGTAGGTATAGGGTCAGTGGCAAGCTGGAGGTTAGGTAGGTATGGAGTCAGAGGCAAGCTGGGGGTTAGGTAGGTATAGGGTCAGTGGCAAGCTGGGGGTTAGGTAGGTATAGAGTCAGTGGCAAGCTGAGGATTACGTATGGGGTCAGTGGCCATTGAAAGAGTTGAGATTTGGGGCATCAGGTTTGCAAGATGTCCGTCTACCTGAACGATATTAACTTCAAGCTATGCTAATATTGTGGTTGCCAAGTGTTGATAGCTCAGCAAGAGGTGTGGTGTGGGGAGGATGGCCGCTCACATTACCTCTTGTCCCAACTCATAAGAAGTTTGATTGAGTTCAGGGTCCCAGTCCCAAATAAATCTTAACTCCAACATTTTAATATCAGTTTACTTTATGAAAATAGAACCCTCTGCGTGGGGGATGATACAGGGAAGATGCTACAAGTCCTTGAACAAAGCCACACGTAGACATTTAGAAGCGGCTGCAATATAGAGGCAGTGGTTCACATATGAGACAACTGTGTGCATTTAATTAAGGGAAGAGGTTAACCTTTCTTCATAACTTTTATTTTATTTTATAATTTTGCTACCAAATTGCTTGTTTCAAGAGCTTTCAACAGCTTCCCAGAGGTAACCATTGACGTTTATATAGTGGTGACAAGTGTAATTCCTGGGAGGGGGGGAGAGATATAGTGGTGACAAGTGTAATCCCGGGGCGGGGCGGAGGGAGAGCTATCCGTTTGCGTCAAAAAAATAAAAAATTGTAGTTACTACTTTATAGCTCCATAGATTCTGCTAATTTCATGGTATGGACTTGATATATAGTAGGTCTCTCTGTATGCTCTCTTTTGATACTAAAATATTTTTCTATACCCAAGTTACAGGTAGTCAAATTTGGGTCCCTCAAAACCTGAGTACCTACAATCCAGATTGTCAAGTGCTATATAGAGAGCTGAAATTAGTACCAGTGGTAGAGGAGCACTCTATACAAGTGTTTTCTTTAGGCGCTAAAACGTAAGTACGTATTCATGCCATCCTTTGAAGATCAATTTCCTAAAATTAATTTTCCAAGCCCGCTTGACCACGTAATTACGCTTTAGCGCCTAATGAAAACAACTCCTTGTATGCAGTAAGGCTTCCTCTAGCCACTGGTACTAATTTTGTTTTGCATTCATGTTGCAAAATCAGGCATTCAGGTTTTGAGTTTCCCTCCACTTTAGCTCCAGCTATAATTATAGCTATGAAAAATGTTTTAGCATCAAAAGAGAGCACACAGAGAGCCCTATCTTTTGAGCTATATATCAAGTCCATATAGTAAAGTGTGCAGAACCTATGGAGCTCTAAAGTGGTAACCATTAAAAAAAATAGCGCCTTGGTAAAGGTCCCCCTTTTAAAACTGATCACATAAAGAATTCTCCAAGTGTCTGTAACCACATACCATTCTAAGTTGTGTAAAGAACCACATAACCACGAAGTTTTTTCTCCAGAAGGGAAATGGAGGTCAATAAAGAGAAGCAAGACCAGTGGCAAATATTTGATGTGTACAAACAAAATAACTTCCTGCTCGTAACGTGCTAATGTGTGGTTCTTTCATGCTGGAATGGGAAGTGGCTACAGAATAGTGTTTTTTAAGGTGACCATTACCATAAACTAGTATGTGTTAAAAAAAACTTGTTGTTACCACTTATAGATTCTGCTAACTTCATGGTATGGACTTGATATATAGCTCAAAAGATAGGTCTCTCTGTGTGCTCTCTTGATAATTCATATGGCCAAGTTACTGCAGTTAAAGTGGGGATACCTTAAAACTTGAGTGCCTGATTTCTCTTCTCTACATAAATATCTCCAGATTGCCAAGTGCTAGAGAGCTGAAATTGGTACCAGTGGCTAGAGGAAGCTCTACTCTGTACAACAACTTTTTTTATTAGGCGCTAAAACTTAAATACATTATCAAGCGCCCGGTTCGAAAATGAATTTCGTTAAAATCCCTTAAAGTTTTAAGTAAGTCTACCCTGTCATTACTGTAAAGACTCACAGGCCTACACCAAGTGCACCAGTAGAAAGCTCTTGAAACAAGCTATCTTATGGCACCAAAAGTGACTGCAAAGCATAAAGAACAAAAAGTTATGAAGATTTTAAATTTCATATACTTTTTAATTGCCCCATCCTATGCCCCATCCTAACATTAAAATCTCATGTTATTTTGATTTATATCTACCTGTCTTTGATCCATTCAGTTGAGTACCAGTCTTTCTGTTTTCCCATTGTGCCCAGTTGTGTGTTTGTGTGATTGCATGACACTGACTTTGAAAAGACTGCCGGGATCAGGTATGTGAAGGACAACTATATTTGGGTGTGGTCTCATAAAAACATGTACTGAGATGTTAATTAAATGGTCTTATATTTGCTGACTATTCAAATGTTGGAACTATGTTTTATGTAATCTCAGGCTGGCGTATCCCACCCGTTCGTTGGAGAATCGCAGATCATTCCTCTGCATACGATCATTCTAGACAAGGACAAGTGCCCTCCGCCGAACCTAACTACTGTGGCCCCTCCCTTTGTTCCCATGCCATTGCCCCCTCCATATTTAAACTCCTCCACCATCTGTCACGGGCTCTTCGAGGCCATCCGGAAATACTACACCGACCCATTCCTCTGCAACTTTTATCTCGACTCGTGCGATCTGGGCATCACCTGCTCCCTCTCTCTCTTCGTGACCAGTTATCAGATAAACATCACCGTGCATCCCAATGCTACACAATATTTCATCTTCAGCGTAGCAGATGAAAGTGGGAGTGGTTTACCGGGGGAAATCCAGGGGAGCGAAGTGAAGGTGCACCTCCCATCCCCAGATGGGTCTTTCGTCGTATTCACCCAAACTAGCATCAGTGACAACCTGAAGGGCTTTCAGGTACAGTCCACGACATCGTGAGTGGGCTGGGGGGTGCAGGACTTTGAATAATCTGTGGGATGGGGAAAGAAGTATTTTTTTAGTGATTGTCTGGCAAACACGTGCCCCCCAAATGTATTCGCAGATCATAGGTCAAAGTTTAGCTGTAACAGTGGTCGTTTAATTCTGAGGTTGAGTTTTCAGAATTTCTTTCTTTACACTGTAATATGTTGTTTTTTACTAAGGCTAGCTTCTTGAAGGTGCACACTACGCTTGCACAGGTGCAGGGTGGCATATCATTATGCTTGCACATGTGCAGTGTGACATACCATTATGCTTGCACATGTGCAGTGTGGCGTGCCATTATGCTTGCACATGTGCAGTGTGACATACCATTATGCTTGCACATGTGCAGTGTGGCATACCGTTATGCTTGCACATGTGCAGTGTGGCATGCCATTATGCTTGCACATGTGCAGTGTGGCATACCATTATGCTTGCACATGTGCAGTGTGGCATGCCATTATGCTTGCACATGTGCAGTTTGGCATACCATTATGCTTGCACATGTGCAGTGTGGCATATGCACATGTGCAGTGTGGCATACCATTATGCTTACACATGTGCAGGTAATCATCAATACTTGGTTTTGCACTAATGGTGGCAATATTTTTAGACTATAAAAACTTTGCGTAAACAGACCTATGGAAGATTTTGGCAGATCAAATGCTGTTTTCTCTGGAATTGTATCCACCTTACCATTGAAATTAGTGGATAGAGCCACTGGAATTGTATCCACCTTACCATTGAAATTAGTGGATAGAGTCACTGGAATTGTATCCACTTTACCATTGAAATTAGTGGATAAAGCCACTGGAATTGTATACACCTTACCATTGAAATTAGTAGATAGAGCCACTGGAATTGTGTCCAACTTACCATTGAAATTAGTGGATAGAGCGACTGGAATTGTGTCCACCTTACCATTGAAATTAGTGGATAGAGCCACTGGAATTGTGTCCACCTTACCATTGAAATTAGTGGATAGAGCCACTGGAATTGTATACACCTTACCATTGAAATTAGTGGATAGGGACACTGTTTTGATAGTAAACCTCATCTGGTTGCAGTACAATTAAACATCTATAATGTGTAAATAAATGCCTATCCATCTGTCCCAACTCTCTCCCCCTGCCAAAGCAATTCTGGCCCAAGATTCCATTAATGATCTCTGGTCAATAATTGGGAATGCTTCCTCTCCCACACTATCTAGAATAAGACAAAATGTGGTGAGCTTTATTTATATTCTCAACAAAGTTTTTCTGTGCCTGGCAAGCTGGAGTAATGGAGATTTGGGAATAACAGATGCCCCCCTGCTTTCCCCCCGAGAAGAGGACATCCAATAATCCCCTTGCATAGACACACATGACCCCTGCTGTTGCATGTGACCCCTGCTGTGATGCTGTTGCATGTGACCCCTTCTGTGATGCTGTTGCATGTGACCCCTGCTGTGGTGCTGTCATGTGACCCCTGCTGTGATGCTGTCATGTGACCCCTGCTGTGATGCTGTTGACCTAATGGCAATCAAATACATTAAAGATTACTGTTCGTCCTCCTTTGTACTACTTTGGGATTCTCGATGTTTTTCTTGTAGGGATAAAGATTTCTATGAGAATTTCCTTCAATTCTCCTGTTGTGGGTTGGGGTGTAGTTTGTGTTGATATGATCAGCACATCTACAGATGAGCTGCTGTTGTCCAAGCTTTGCTGAAACTGCATGAACTAGAAACAGGTGCACTGATAGTTTGTATTGGCATTATACACAATAAGATTACAGGATCAAGGACGTCCGTATTGTAGTAAGTATATCATATACTAATACAATACGGAAGTCCTTGATCCTGTAATCTTAGTATGTGCTTACAAACTTCCAAGAATCAGCATTTTCGATTTTAAATTAGAGCACACAATGTCCTTTGCGTAGTGGATTGTTAAGTTTCTGTTTTACTTTGGAACTAATTCAGTTTTCTTCTTCTTCGGTGGCTGATCTATTGATAAGCCATGTGATAAATATGTGAAACATTATATAAGAACCTCAACCTTGAACAGTATTCCTGATGAAGGCTAGATGTAACAAGCTCATGCGAGTCTTAGCATCCATTATTCCTGATTAAGGCTAGAGCATCTAGTCGAAACGTCGAGAGAGTAAATTCCAAGTCGATTATTGAGAAGGTCATTGTAGACTATTCATGTTGAAATGTAAATAGGTTAATTACAGAGAGAGACATTCATTAACCTTGATCTTTTGACTCCACTCTTTCAATTTCAATAACCTTGATCTTTTGACTCCACTCTTTCCATGCTTCATTAACCTTGATCTTTTGACTCCACTCTTTCCAGCACTTCATTAACCTTGATCTTTTAACTCCACTCTTTCCAATGCTTCATTAACCTTGATCTTCTGACTCCACTCTTTCCAATGCTTCATTAGGGGACACAGATATTAGGTAGAGCCAGCAGTGAAGGATTGTGAGCTAGGGGACACAGACATTAGGTAAGGCCAGCAGTGAAGGATTGTGAGCTAGGGGACACATACATTAGGTAAAGTCAGCAGTGAAGGATTGTGAGCTAGAGGACACAGACATTAGGTAGAGCCAGCAGTGAAGGATTGTGAGCTAGGGGACACAGACATTAGGTAAGGCCAGCAGTGAAGGATTGTGAGCTAGGGGACACAGACATTAGGTAAGGCCAGCAGTGAAGGATTGTGAGCTAGGGGACACAGACATTAGGTAAAGCCAGCTGTGAAGGATTGTGAGCTAGGGGACACAGACATTAGGTAAAGCCAGCAGTGAAGGACTGTGAGCTAGGGGACAAAGACATTAGGTAAGGCCAGCAGTGAAGGATTGTGAGCTAGGGGACACAGACATTAGGTAAGGCCAGCAGTGAAGGATTGTGAGCTAGGGGACACAGACATTAGGTAGAGCCAGAAGTTAAGTAGGTGCTTAGTCTATGAGCTGTGCATTGTGCAATAGTAAAGTATGTATGACTAGCGTGTATTGTCTTGAACACTCCAGCTGTTAAGTCTTGATATACTTTGGTCTTCTCCACCTTTGCTGGTAGCTTTCTTTTTCTGGTACCAATGACAGTTTGAATATATCTATTCTTAGCCCTAGTCCTAGACTGCTCTCAGTCTTGTAGCTCTGACCCTTTGCCTAGACTAACCCTAAAATACCACTAGCCCTATAGCTGATTCTGGATTCTGGATCCACGATCGATACACACCTCACTGAAGACAGACCCCCCCCCCCCCCCCCCCCCCAGGAGAGTCCCAAGTATCCTGGAATATCTAGGAGAGGTTGAGGCTATATTTAGAGACCCCCCCCAGGAGAGTCCCAAGTATCCTGGAATATCCTAGGAAAGGTTGAGGCTATATTTAGAGGCCCCCAGGAGAGTCCCAAGTATCCTGGAATATCCTAGGAAAAGTTGATCGAGGCTATATTTGGAGACCCCTCCGGAGAGTTCCAAGTATCCTGGAATATCCTAGGAGAGGTTGAGGCTATATTTAGAGGCCCCCAGGAGAGTCCCAAGTATCCTGGAATATCCTAGGAAAGGGGTTGAGGCTGTATTTAGAGACCCCCACCCAGGAGAGTCCCAAGTATCCTGGAATATCCTAGGAAAGGTTGAGGCCCCTCCAGGAGAGTCCCAAGTATCCTGGAATATCCTAGGAAAGGTTGAGGCTATATTTAGAGGCCGCCCCAGGAGAGTCCTAAGTATCCTGGAATATCCTAGGAAAGGATGAGGCTATATTTAGAGGCCCCCAGGAGAGTCCCAAGTATCCTGGAATATCCTAGGAAAGGTTGAGGCTATATTTGTGGAGACCCCAAGGATTGTCCCAAGTATCCTGGAATATCCTAGGATATGTTGAGGCTATATTTAGAGACCCCCCAGGAGAGTCCCAAGTATCCTGGAATATCCTAGGAAAGGTTGAGGCTATATTTAGAGGCCCCCAGGAGAGTCCCAAGTATCCTAGAATATCCTAGGAAAGGTTGAGGCTATATTAATTTAGAGACCCCCCAAGTATCCTGGAATATCCTAGGAAAGGTCGAGGCTATATTTGGCTCCTCCTGGAGAGTCCCAAGTATCCTGGAATATCCTAGGAAAGGTTGAGGCTATATTTAGAGGCCCCCCAGGCGAGTCACAAGTATCCTGAAATATCCTAGGAAAGGTTGAGGCTATATTTAGAGGCCCCCCAGGAGAGTCCCAAGTATCCTGGAATATCCTAGGAAAGGTTGAAGCTATATTTGTGGAGACCCCCAGGAGAGTCCCAAGTATCCTGGAATATCCTAGGATAGGTTGAGGCTATATTTAGAAACCCCCCAGGAGAGTCCCAAGTATCCTGGAATATCCTAAGAAAGGTTGAGGCTATATTTAGAGACCCCCCAGGAGAGTCCCAAGTATCCTGGAATATCCCAGGAAAGGTTGCTCAAGGCTATATTTAGAGACCCCACAGGAGAGTCCTGGAATATCCTAGGAAAGGTCGAGGCTATATTTGGCCCCTCCAGGAGAGTCCCAAATATCCTGGAATATCCTAGGAAAGGTTGAGGCTATATTTAGAGGCCCCCCAGGCGAGTCACAAGTATCCTGGAATATCCTAGGAAAGGTTGAGGCTATATTTAGAGGCCCCCCAGGAGAGTCCCAAGTATCCTGGAATATCCTAGGAAAGGTTGAGGCTATATTTGTGGAGACCCCCAGGAGAGTCCCAAGTATCTTGGAATATCCTAGGAAAGGTTGAGGCTATATTTAGAGACTCCCCAGGATAGTCCCAAGTATCCTGGAATATCATAGGAAAGGTTGAGGCTATATTTAGAGACCCCCCAGGAGAGTCCCAAGTATCCTGGAATTTCCTAGGAAAGGTTGAGGCTATATTTAGAGACCCCCCAGGAGAGTCCCAAGTATCCTGGAATATCCTAGGAAAGGTTGAGGCTATATTTAGAGGCCCCAGGAGAGTCCCAAGTATCCTGGAATATCCTAGGAAAGGTTGAGGCTATATTTAGAGACCCTCCAGGAGAGTCCCAAGTATCCTGGAATATCCTAGGAAAGGTTGAGGCTATATTTAGAGGCCCCAGGAGAGTCCCAAGTTTCCTGGAATATACTAGGAAAGGTTGAGGCTATATTTAGAGACCCCCCAGGAGAGTCCCAAGTATCCTGGAATATCCTAGGAAAGGTTGAGGCTATATTTAGAGGCCCCAGGAGAGTCCCAAGTATCCTGGAATATCCTAGGAAAGGTTGAGGCTATATTTAGAGACCCCCCAGGAGAGTCCCAAGTATCCTGGAATATCCTAGGAACGGTTGAGGCTATATTTAGAGGCCCCAGGAGAGTCCCAAGTATCCTGGAATATCCTAGGAAAGGTTGAGGCTATATTTAGAGACCCCCCAGGAGAGTCCCAAGTATCCTGGAATATCCTAGGAAAGGTTGAGGCTATATTTAGAGGCCCCAGGAGAGTCCCAAGTATCCTGGAATATCCTAGGAAAGGTTGCGGCTATATTTAGAGACCCCCTAGGAGAGTCCCAAGTATCCTGGAATATCCTAGGAAAGGTGGAGGCTATATTTAGAGTCCCAAGTATCCTGGAATATCCTAGGAAAGGTTGAGGCTATATTTAGAGACCCCCCAAGTATCCTGGAATATCCTAGAAAAGGTTGAGGCTATATTTAGAGAGTCCCAAGTATCCTGGAATATCCTAGGAAAGGTTGAGGCTATATTTAGAGACCCCCCAGGAGAGTCCCAAGTATCCTGGAATATCCTAGGAAAGGTTGAGGCTGTATTAGACGTGGGGCATGGCATGTCAAACTCTAGTTTCATGTTTATGCTCGTGCGACTAGTTTGAGCGCTGGTTTACTTGACATGTCCTTTTCCTCTCCTCGAATACTTTATGTACGTAAGACGTGATCTATTTCTACTTGCAGATTGTTCTCGTGTTAATGTTGAACGGTATCAACTTCTACGACATTCTTCTCCCCCACTCATTTGTCTCGCACGCTGGGGAACCTTGCTATTCTCTGCTCTCTGCACTCTCTGACCCCAGCACGAGCTGCACGCCGTTCGGCAACTGCTCAGGGCTAAGGTGCAACATTCTCACGAGTAACTCTCTAAGGACGGATGATGTTTTGTTTGTGGTGGAGAAGTGCGTGGACCCGGTAGTGGCTCGGGTCACCATCATCACACAGAATGATACATTGTTTCAACAAAACCTGATTGAGAATTCAGAGATTTATTTTGGAGGCAGCCAGTATCTGTCGGTGGAGATGTCTCGCAACGCCACCGACCTCAACTTCACTGTAAGTTCACTCCCATCCTCGAGACACATCTTTGTTTTTCTTTCTCCATAACAACAGAGAGCAAACTTCATTTGGGGCCTGGTTTTTTAAACTGACTGGCACTGACAAAGAAGTCATCTCACTCGCATGACCACTTTTTAAATATCTCTCCTTCCTTCTCTCTCTCCAGGCCTACATCACTGACTCCACCCAGGTTGCCGATAGTCCACTCCCAGTGATACCCTCTGTCCTGGTGCCTCTCAATGCCAGTGCATGCATGTGTGCCTCTGTGCAACATTTGGCTGCCATCTCCGGCCATAACTTCATTGAGAAAGATTGCACAGCCAATAAAGCTTGCGATGGCGTCAGATGCCAGCTTGGAATCCTTGGAACAACCTATTACTTGGAGACGATTGTGTTGCCATGTGAAGATGCCTTGGAGATTGTTGTGGAGGACAGCGACTTGAACGAGATAGACTCCTTTAAGTTCAACCAGTCTGAGAAGAGGGATATCGTAATACGGAACTTTCCTCTGACGATTGGTATGACTCTAATTCGACGAGATTACTCCATGTTTTTGAGAGTAAGTAAATTGATGTGTGGTTGTGGTAGTTTGTATGTCCCGTGTTTGACCACATCAAAGTATATGCCACTCATGCGTTGTTTGACCACATCAAAGTATATGCCGTAGGAACCTGTTGCTAATTATTTCAGTCTTCTCTGCCTTATTATTGCAAGGAAGGGCATACAATTGTAGAGGCTATTATCATACAAGTTCTAGTTTGAGGGTTTGCAAGACAAAAAATAATAAAATTAACTGCTATCTCCCCTGTGCAGCCTTCCTCCTCAGCATAAGAGCGGGAGGGGGAGGGGGGAGGGGTGGAGGGGGGAAATATTGAATCCCTTTGCCTCTAAGAAAGGAGGTGCCCCTGATGGATTTCTTGGATGTAAGTTTTGTCGTAGACTTGATATTTTTGTTTGCTTACTTGATGCAGCCTCTTAACAACACAAGCAGCCGATTATTATATTCAGAAATTACTGTAGATTTGAAATTAGAGGGGCAGTCTCTAGGGCTAGGGCTAGGGCAGTTTTCTTCCAACGGATATTAAATGATAAAGGTCATCTAAATGTGACCTTTATTACTTCCTCCCCCCCCCCCTCCCAACCCTTTTTTGTTGAAAACCAACCAAATGATGAAAGCCTCCATCACTATTCATGATGAAGGATAGAGCATCTAGCCTCCATCACTATTCCTCATGAAGGCTAGAGCATCTAGCCTCCATCACTATTCCTCATGAAGGCTAGAGCATCTAGCCTCCATCACTATTCCTCATGAAGGCTAGAGCATCCAGCCTCCATCACTATTCCTCATGAAGGCTAGAGCATCCAGCCTCCATCACTATTCCTCATGAAGGCTGGATGCTATTCTTGATGAAGGTTGGCCTCCATCACTATTCCTGATGCTCTAGCCTCCATCACTATTCATCATGAGCCAGAGCATTTAGCCTCTATCACTATTCCTGATGAAGGCTAGAGCATCCAGCCTCCATCACTATTCCTGATGAAGGCTAGAGCATCCAGCCTCCATCACTATTCCTGATGAAGGCTAGCCTCCATTACTATTCCTCATGAGCTAGAGCATCTAGCCTCCATCACTATTCCTCAGGAAGGCTAGAGCATCTAGCCTCCATCACTATTCCTCATAGCATCTAGCCTCCATCACTATTCCTCATGAAGGCTAGAGCATCTAGCCTCCATCACTATTCCTGATGAAGGATAGAGCATCCAGCCTCCATCACTATTCCTGATGAAGGCTAGAGCATCTGGCCTCCATCACTATTCCTGATGAAGGCTAGAGCATCTAGCCTCCATCACTATTCCTCATGATGGCTAGAGCATCCAGCCTCCATCACTATTCCTGATGAAGGCTAGAGCATCTAGCCTCCATCACTTTCCTGATGAAGGCTAGAGCATCTAGCCTCCATCACTATTCCTCATGAAGGCTAGCATCTATCACTATTCCTCATGAAGGCTAGAGCATCTAGCCTCCATCACTATTCCTGATGAAGGCTAGAGCATCCAGCCTCCATCACTATTCCTGATGAAGGCTAGAGCATCTAGCCTCCATCACTATTCCTGATGAAGGCTAGAGAATCCAGACTCCATCACTATTCCTAATGAGCTAGAGCATCTAGCCTCCATCACTATTCCTGATGAAGGCTAGAGCATCTAGCCTCCATCACTATTCCCCATGAAGGCTAGAGCATCTAGCCTCCATCACTATTCCTCATAAAGGATAGAGCATCTAGCCTCCATCACTATTCCTCATGAGCTAGAGCATCTAGCCTCCAACACTATTCCTGATGAAGGCTAGAGCATCCAGCCTCCATCACTATTCCTGATGAAGGCTAGAGCATCTAGCCTCCATCACTTTCCTGATGAAGGCTAGAGCATCTAGCCTCCATCACTATTCCTCATGAAGGCTAGCATCTATCACTATTCCTCATGAAGGCTAGAGCATCTAGCCTCCATCACTATTCCTGATGAAGGCTAGAGCATCCAGCCTCCATCACTATTCCTGATGAAGGCTAGAGCATCTAGCCTCCATCACTATTCCTGATGAAGGCTAGAGAATCCAGCCTCCATCACTATTCCAAATGAGCTAGAGCATCTAGCCTCCATCACTATTCCTGATGAAGGCTAGAGCATCTAGCCTCCATCACTATTCCCCATGAAGGCTAGAGCATCTAGCCTCCTAGAGCATCTAGCCTCCATCACTATTCCTCATGAGCTAGAGCATCTAGCCTCCATCACTATTCCTGATGAAGGCTAGAGCATCTAGCCCCCATCACTATTCCTGATGAAGGCTAGAGCATCCAGCCTCCATCACTATTCCTGATGAAGGCTAGAGCATCTAGCCTCCATCACTATTCCTGATGAAGGCTAGAGCATCTAGCCTCCATCACTATTCCTGATGAAGGCTAGAGAATCCAGCCTCCATCACTATTCCTGATGAAGGCTAGAGCATCCAGCCTCCATCACTATTCCTGATGAAGGCTACCTCCATCACTATTCCTGATGAAGGCTAGAGCATGCCTCCATCACTATTCCTCATGAAGGCTAGAGCATCTAGCCTCCATCACTATTCCATGAAGGCTAGAACATCTAGCCTCCATAGAGCATCCAACCTCCATCACTATTCCTGATGAAGGCTACCTCCATCATTATTCCTGATGAAGGCTAGAGCATGCCTCCATCACTATTCCTCATGAAGGCTAGAGCATCTAGCCTCCATCACTATTCCATGAAGGCTAGAACATCTAGCCTCCATCACTATTCCTGATGAAGGCTAGAGCAACTAGCCTCCATCACTATTCCTGATGAAGGCTACCTCCATCACTATTCCTGATGAAGGCTAGAGCATGCCTCCATCACTATTCCTCATGAAGGCTAGAGCATCTAGCCTCCATCACTATTCCATGAAGGCTAGAACATCTAGCCTCCATCACTATTCCTCATGAAGGCTAGAGCATCTGGCCTCCATCACTATTCCTGATGAAGGCTAGAGCATCTAGCTATTCTTCGTGAGCTAGAGCATTTAGCCTCTATCACTATTCCTGATGAACTCTAGCCTCCATCACTATTCCTGATGAAGGCTAGAGCATCTAGCCTCCATCACTATTCCTCATGAAGGCTAGAGCATCAAGCCTCCATCACTATTCCTCATGAAGGCTAGAGCATCTAGCCTCCATCACTATTCCTCATGAAGGCTAGAGCATCTGGCCTCCATCACTATTCCTGATGAAGGTTGGACTCCATCACTATTCCTGATGCTCTAGCCTCCATCACTATTCATCATGAGCTTGAGCATTTAGCCTCTATCACTATTCCTGATGCTCTAGTCTCCATCACTATTCCTCATGAAGGCTAGAGCATCTAGCCTCCATCACTATTCCTGATGAAGGCTAGAGCATCTAGCCTCCATCACTATTCCTCATGAAGGCTAGAGCATCTAGCCTCCATCACTATTCCTCATGAAGGCTAGAGCATCCAGCCTCCATCACTATTCCTCATGAAGGCTAGAGCATCCAGCCTCCATCACTATTCCTCATGAAGGCTAGAGCATCCAGCCTCCATCACTATTCCTGATGAAGGTTGGCCTCCATCACTATTCCTGATGCTCTAGCCTCCATCACTATTCATCATGAGCTAGAGCATTTAGCCTCTATCACTATTCCTGATGAAGGCTAGAGCATCCAGCCTCCATCACTATTCCTGATGAAGGCTAGCCTCCATCACTATTCGACATGAGCTAGAGCATCTAGCCTCCATCACTATTCCTCAGGAAGGCTAGAGCATCTAGCCTCCATCACTATTTCTCATAGCATCTAGCCTCCATCACTATTCCTCATGAAGGCTAGAGCATCTAGCCTCCATCACTATTCCTGATGAAGGCTAGAGCATCCAGCCTCCATCACTATTCCTGATGAAGGCTAGAGCATCTGGCCTCCATCACTATTCCTGATGAAGGCTAGAGCATCTAGCCTCCATCACTATTCCTCATGAAGGCTAGAGCATCCAGCCTCCATCACTATTCCTGATGAAGGCTAGAGCATCTAGCCTCCATCACTATTCCTGATGAAGGCTAGAGAATCCAGCCTCCATCACTATTCCTCATGAGCTAGAGCATCTAGCCTCTATCACAATTCCTGATGAAGGCTAGAGCATCTAGCCTCCATCACTATTCCTCATAAAGGATAGAGCATCTAGCCTCCATCACTATTCCTCATGAGCTAGAGCATCTAGCCTCCATCACTATTCCTGATGAAGGCTAGAGCATC
Organism: Cladorhizidae sp. MBARI D1340-BT2; assembly: GCA_028752905.1. Lineage (NCBI taxonomy): Eukaryota > Metazoa > Porifera > Demospongiae > Poecilosclerida > Cladorhizidae > Cladorhizidae sp. MBARI D1340-BT2. The sequence continues at coordinate 4,180,217 of JAQNBH010000016.1, read as the reverse complement.
TAGCCCCCATCACTATTCCTGATGAAGGCTAGAGCATCCAGCCTCCATCACTATTCCTGATGAAGGCTAGAGCATCTAGCCTCCATCACTATTCCTGATGAAGGCTAGAGAATCCAGCCTCCATCACTATTCCTGATGAAGGCTAGAGCATCCAGCCTCCATCACTATTCCTGATGAAGGCTACCTCCATCACTATTCCTGATGAAGGCTAGAGCATGCCTCCATCACTATTCCTCATGAAGGCTAGAGCATCTAGCCTCCATCACTATTCCTCATGAAAGCTAGAGCATCTAGCCTCCATCACTATTCCTCATGAAGGCTAGAGCATCCAGCCTCCATCACTATTCCTCATGAAGGCTAGAGCATCCAGCCTCCATCACTATTCCTCATGAAGGCTAGAGCATCCAGCCTCCATCACTATTCCATGAAGGCTAGAACATCTAGCCTCCATCACTATTCCTGATGAAGGCTAGAGCATCCAGCCTCCATCACTATTCCTGATGAAGGCTACCTCCATCACTATTCCTGATGAAGGCTAGAGCATGCCTCCATCACTATTCCTCATGAAGGCTAGAGCATCTAGCCTCCATCACTATTCCTGATGAAGGCTACCTCCATCACTATTCCTGATGAAGGCTAGAGCATGCCTCCATCACTATTCCTCATGAAGGCTAGAGCATCTAGCCTCCATCACTATTCCATGAAGGCTAGAACATCTAGCCTCCATAGAGCATCCAACCTCCATCACTATTCCTGATGAAGGCTAGAGCAACTAGCCTCCATCACTATTCCTGATGAAGGCTACCTCCATCACTATTCCTGATGAAGGCTAGAGCATGCCTCCATCACTATTCCTCATGAAGGCTAGAGCATCTAGCCTCCATCACTATTCCATGAAGGCTAGAACATCTAGCCTCCATCACTATTCCTCATGAAGGCTAGAGCATCTGGCCTCCATCACTATTCCTGATGAAGGCTAGAGCATCTAGCTATTCTTCGTGAGCTAGAGCATCTAGCCTCTATCACTATTCCTGATGAACTCTAGCCTCCATCACTATTCCTGATGAAGGCTAGAGCATCTAGCCTCCATCATTATTCCTCATGAAGGCTAGAGCATCTAGCCTCCATCACTATTCCTCATGAAGGCTAGAGCATCTGGCCTCCATCACTATTCCTGATGAAGGTTGGACTCCATCACTATTCCTGATGCTCTAGCCTCCATCACTATTCATCATGAGCTTGAGCATTTAGCCTCTATCACTATTCCTGATGCTCTAGTCTCCATCACTATTCCTCATGAAGGCTAGAGCATCTAGCCTCCATCACTATTCCTCATGAAGGCTAGAGCATCTAGCCTCCATCACTATTCCTCATGAAGGCTAGAGCATCTAGCCTCCATCGCTATACCTCATGAAGGCCTGAGCATCCAGCCTCCATCACTATTCCTCATGAAGGCTAGAGCATTCAGCCTCCATCACTATTCCTCATGAAGGCTAGAGCATCCAGCCTCCATCACTATTCCTGATGAAGGTTGGCCTCCATCACTATTCCTGATGCTCTAGCCTCCATCACTATTCATCATGAGCTAGAGCATTTAGCCTCTATCACTATTCCTGATGAAGGCTAGAGCATCCAGCCTCCATCACTATTCCTGATGAAGGCTAGCCTCCATCACTATTCGACATGAGCTAGAGCATCTAGCCTCCATCACTATTCCTCAGGAAGGCTAGAGCATCTAGCCTCCATCACTATTTCTCATAGCATCTAGCCTCCATCACTATTCCTCATGAAGGCTAGAGCATCTAGCCTCCATCACTATTCCTGATGAAGGCTAGAGCATCCAGCCTCCATCACTATTCCTGATGAAGGCTAGAGCATCTGGCCTCCATCACTATTCCTGATGAAGGCTAGAGCATCTAGCCTCCATCACTATTTCTCATGAAGGCTAGAGCATCCAGCCTCCATCACTATTCCTGATGAAGGCTAGAGCATCTAGCCTCCATCACTATTCCTCATGAAGGCTAGCCTCCATCACTATTCCTCATGAAGGCTAGAGCATCTAGCCTCCATCACTATTCCTGATGAAGGCTAGAGCATCCAGCCTCCATCACTTTTCCTGATGAAGGCTAGAGCATCTAGCCTCCATCACTATTCCTGATGAAGGCTAGAGAATCCAGCCTCCATCACTATTCCTCATGAGCTAGAGCATCTAGCCTCTATCACTATTCCTGATGAAGGCTAGAGCATCTAGCCTCCATCACTATTCCCCATGAAGGCTAGAGCATCTAGCCTCCATCACTATTCCTCATAAAGGATAGAGCATCTAGCCTCCATCACTATTCCTCATGAGCTAGAGCATCTAGCCTCCATCACTATTCCTGATGAAGGCTAGAGCATCCAGCCTCCATCACTATTCCTGATGAAGGCTAGAGCATCTAGCCTCCATCACTATTCCTGATGAAGGCTAGAGAATCCAGCCTCCATCACTATTCCTGATGAAGGCTAGAGCATCCAGCCTCCATCACTATTCCTGATGAAGGCTACCTCCATCACTATTCCTGATGAAGGCTAGAGCATGCCTCCATCACTATTCCTCATGAAGGCTAGAGCATCTAGCCTCCATCACTATTCCTCATGAAAGCTAGAGCATCTAGCCTCCATCACTATTCCTCATGAAGGCTAGAGCATCCAGCCTCCATCACTATTCCTCATGAAGGCTAGAGCATCCAGCCTCCATCACTATTCCTCATGAAGGCTAGAGCATCCAGCCTCCATCACTATTCCTGATGAAGGCTACCTCCATCACTATTCCTGATGAAGGCTAGAGCATGCCTCCATCACTATTCCTCATGAAGGCTAGAGCATCTAGCCTCCATCACTATTCCTGATGAAGGCTACCTCCATCACTATTCCTGATGAAGGCTAGAGCATGCCTCCATCACTATTCCTCATGAAGGCTAGAGCATCTAGCCTCCATCACTATTCCATGAAGGCTAGAACATCTAGCCTCCATAGAGCATCCAACCTCCATCACTATTCCTGATGAAGGCTACCTCCATCATTATTCCTGATGAAGGCTAGAGCATGCCTCCATCACTATTCCTCATGAAGGCTAGAGCATCTAGCCTCCATCACTATTCCATCAAGGCTAGAACATCTAGCCTCCATCACTATTCCTGATGAAGGCTAGAGCAACTAGCCTCCATCACTATTCCTGATGAAGGCTACCTCCATCACTATTCCTGATGAAGGCTAGTGCATGCCTCCATCACTATTCCTCATGAAGGCTAGAACATCTAGCCTCCATCACTATTCCTGATGAAGGCTAGAGCATCTAGCCTCCATCACTATTCCTGATGAAGGCTAGAGCATCTAGCCTCCATCACTATGAAGGCTACCTCCATCACTGTTCCTGATGAAGGCTAGAGCATGCGCCTCCATCACTATTCCTCATGAAGGCTAGAGCATCTAGCCTCCATCACTATTCCTCATGAAGGCTAGAGCATCTAGCCTCCATCACTATTCCTGATGAAGGCTAGAGCATCTAGCCTCCATCACTATTCCTGATGAAGGCTAGAACATCTAGCCTCCATCACTATTCCTGATGAAGGCTAGAGCATCCAGCCTCCATCACTATTCCTGATGAAGGCTACCTCCATCACTACTCCTGATGAAGGCTAGAGCATGCCTCCATCACTATTCCTCATGAAGGCTAGCCTCCATTCCATGAAGGCTAGAACATCTAGCCTCCATCACTATTCCTCATGAAGGCTAGAGCATCTAGCCTCCATCATTATGAAGGCTACCTCCATCACTATTTCTGATGAAGGCTAGAGCATGCCTCCATCACTATTCCTCATGAAGGCTAGAGCATCCAGCCTCCATCACTATTCCTGATGAAGGCTAGAGCATCTAGCCTCCATCACTATTCCTCATGAAGGCTAGAGCATCTAGCCTCCATCACTATTCCTCATGAAGGCTAGAGCATCTAGCCTCCATCACTATTCCTCATGAAGGCTAGAGCATCCAGCCTCCATCACTATTCCTCATGAAGGCTAGAGCATCCAGCCTCCATCACTATTCCTCATGAAGGCTAGAGCATCCAGCCTCCATCACTATTCCTGATGAAGGTTGGCCTCCATCACTATTCCTGATGCTCTAGCCTCCATCACTATTCATCATGAGCTAGAGCATTTAGCCTCTATCACTATTCCTGATGAAGGCTAGAGCATCCAGCTTCCATCACTATTCCTGATGAAGGCTAGAGCATCCAGCCTCCATCACTATTCCTGATGAAGGCTAGCCTCCATCACTATTCCTCATGAGCTAGAGGATCTAGCCTCCATCACCATTCCTCAGGAAGGCTAGAGCATCTAGCCTCCATCACTATTCCTCATAGCATCTAGCCTCCATCACTATTCCTCATGAAGGCTAGAGCATCTAGCCTCCATCACTTTTCCTGATGAAGGCTAGAGCATCTGGCCTCCATCACTATTACTGATGAAGGCTAGAGCATCTAGCCTCCATCACTATTCCTCATGAAGGCTAGAGCATCTAGCCTCCATCACTATTCCTCATGAAGGCTAGAGCATCTAGCCTCCATCACTATTCCTCATGAAGGCTAGAGCATCCGGCCTCCATCACTATTCCTGATGAAGGTTGGACTCCATCACTATTCCTGATGCTCTAGCCTTCATCACTATTCATCATGAGCTAGAGCATTTAGCCTCTATCACTATTCCTGATGAAGGCTAGAGCATCCAGCCTCCATCACTATTCCTGATGAAGGCTAGCCTCCATCACTATTCGTCATGAGCTAGAGCATCTAGCCTCCATCACTATTCCTCAGGAAGGCTAGAGCATCTAGCCTCCATCACTATTCCTCATAGCATCTAGCCTCCATCACTATTCCTCATGAAGGCTAGAGCATCTAGCCTCCATCACTATTCCTGATGAAGGCTAGAGCATCCAGCCTCCATCACTATTCCTGATGAAGGCTAGAGCATCTGGCCTCCATCACTATTCCTGATGAAGGCTAGAGCATCTAGCCTCCATCACTATTCCTCATGAAGGCTAGAGCATCCAGCCTACATCACTATTCCTGATGAAGGCTAGAGCATCTAGCCTCCATCACTTTCCTGATGAGGGCTAGAGCATCTAGCCTCCATCACTATTACTCATGAAGGCTAGCCTCCATCACTATTCCTCATGAAGGCTATAGCATCTAGCCTCCATCACTATTCCTGATGAAGGCTAGAGCATCCAGCCTCCATCACTTTTCCTGATGAAGGCTAGAGCATCCAGCCTCCATCACTATTCCTGATGAAGGCTACCTCCATCACTATTCCTGATGAAGGCTAGAGCATGCCTCCATCACTATTCCTCATGAAGGCTAGAGCATCTAGCCTCCATCACTATTCCATGAAGGCTAGAACATCTAGCCTCCATAGAGCATCCAACCTCCATCACTATTCCTGATGAAGGCTACCACCATCATTATTCCTGATGAAGGCTAGAGCATGCCTCCATCACTATTCCTCATGAAGGCTAGAGCATCTAGCCTCCATCACTATTCCTGATGAAGGCTAGAGCAACTAGCCTCCATCACTATTCCTGATGAAGGCTACCTCCATCACTATTCCTGATGAAGGCTAGAGCATGCCTCCATCACTATTCCTCATGAAGGCTAGAGCATCTAGCCTCCATCACTATTCCATGAAGGCTAGAACATCTAGCCTCCATCACTATTCCTCATGAAGGCTAGAGCATCTGGCCGCCATCACTATTCCTGATGAAGGCTAGAGCATCTAGCTATTCTTCGTGAGCTAGAGCATCTAGCCTCTATCACTATTCCTGATGAACTCTAGCCTCCATCACTATTCCTGATGAAGGCTAGAGCATCTAGCCTCCATCACTATTCCTGATGAAGGCTAGAGCATCTAGCCTCCATCACTATTCCATGAAGGCTAGAACATCTAGCCTCCATCACTATTCCTCATGAAGGCTAGAGCATCTGGCCGCCATCACTATTCCTGATGAAGGCTAGAGCATCTAGCTATTCTTCGTGAGCTAGAGCATCTAGCCACTATCACTATTCCTGATGAACTCTAGCCTCCATCACTATTCCTGATGAAGGCTAGAGCATCTAGCCTCCATCACTATTCCTGATGAAGGCTAGAGCATCTAGCCTCCATCACTATTCCTCATGAAGGCTAGAGCATCTAGCCTCCATCACTATTCCTCATGAAGGCTAGAGCATCTAGCCTCCATCACTATTCCTCATGAAGGCTAGAGCATCTGGCCTCCATCACTATTCCTGATGAAGGCTAGAGCATCTGGCCTCCATCACTATTCCTCATGAAGGCTAGAGCATCTAGCCTCCATCACTATTCCTCATGAATGCTAGCCTCCATCACTATTCCTCATGAAGGCTAGAGCATCTAGCCTCCATCACTATTCCTGATGAAGGCTAGAGCATCCAGCCTCCATCACTTTTCCTGATGAAGGCTAGAGCATCTAGCCTCCATCACTATTCCTGATGAAGGCTAGAGAATCCAGCCTCCATCACTATTCCTCATGAGCTAGAGCATCTAGCCTCTATCACTATTCCTGATGAAGGCTAGAGCATCTAGCCTCCATCACTATTCCCCATGAAGGCTAGAGCATCTAGCCTCCATCACTATTCCTCATAAAGGATAGAGCATCTAGCCTCCATCACTATTCCTCAAGAGCTAGAGCATCTAGCCTCCATCACTATTCCTGATGAAGGCTAGAGCATCTAGCCCCCATCACTATTCCTGATGAAGGCTAGAGCATCCAGCCTCCATCACTATTCCTGATGAAGGCTACCTCCATCACTATTCCTGATGAAGGCTAGAGCATGCCTCCATCACTATTCCTCATGAAGGCTAGAGCATCTAGCCTCCATCACTATTCCATGAAGGCTAGAACATCTAGCCTCCATAGAGCATCCAACCTCCATCACTATTCCTGATGAAGGCTACCACCATCATTATTCCTGATGAAGGCTAGAGCATGCCTCCATCACTATTCCTCATGAAGGCTAGAGCATCTAGCCTCCATCACTATTCCTGATGAAGGCTAGAGCAACTAGCCTCCATCACTATTCCTGATGAAGGCTACCTCCATCACTATTCCTGATGAAGGCTAGAGCATGCCTCCATCACTATTCCTCATGAAGGCTAGAGCATCTAGCCTCCATCACTATTCCATGAAGGCTAGAACATCTAGCCTCCATCACTATTCCTCATGAAGGCTAGAGCATCTGGCCGCCATCACTATTCCTGATGAAGGCTAGAGCATCTAGCTATTCTTCGTGAGCTAGAGCATCTAGCCTCTATCACTATTCCTGATGAACTCTAGCCTCCATCACTATTCCTGATGAAGGCTAGAGCATCTAGCCTCCATCACTATTCCTGATGAAGGCTAGAGCATCTAGCCTCCATCACTATTCCATGAAGGCTAGAACATCTAGCCTCCATCACTATTCCTCATGAAGGCTAGAGCATCTGGCCGCCATCACTATTCCTGATGAAGGCTAGAGCATCTAGCTATTCTTCGTGAGCTAGAGCATCTAGCCACTATCACTATTCCTGATGAACTCTAGCCTCCATCCTATTCCTGATGAAGGCTAGAGCATCTAGCCTCCATCACTATTCCTGATGAAGGCTAGAGCATCTAGCCTCCATCACTATTCCTCATGAAGGCTAGAGCATCTAGCCTCCATCACTATTCCTCATGAAGGCTAGAGCATCTAGCCTCCATCACTATTCCTCATGAAGGCTAGAGCATCTGGCCTCCATCACTATTCCTGATGAAGGCTAGAGCATCTGGCCTCCATCACTATTCCTGATGAAGGCTAGAGCATCTAGCCTCCATCACTATTCCTCATGAAGGCTAGAGCATCCAGCCTCCATCACTATTCCTGATGAAGGCTAGAGCATCTAGCCTCCATCACTATTCCTCATGAATGCTAGCCTCCATCACTATTCCTCATGAAGGCTAGAGCATCTAGCCTCCATCACTATTCCTGATGAAGGCTAGAGCATCCAGCCTCCATCACTTTTCCTGATGAAGGCTAGAGCATCTAGCCTCCATCACTATTCCTGATGAAGGCTAGAGCATCTAGCCTCCATCACTATTCCCCATGAAGGCTAGAGCATCTAGCCTCCATCACTATTCCTCATAAAGGATAGAGCATCTAGCCTCCATCACTATTCCTCAAGAGCTAGAGCATCTAGCCTCCATCACTATTCCTGATGAAGGCTAGAGCATCTAGCCCCCATCACTATTCCTGATGAAGGCTAGAGCATCCAGCCTCCATTACTATTCCTGATGAAGGCTAGAGCATCTAGCCTCCATCACTATTCCTGATGAAGGCTAGAGAATCCAGCCTCCATCACTATTCCTGATGAAGGCTAGAGCATCCAGCCTCCATCACTATTCCTGATGAAGGCTACCTCCATCACTATTCCTGATGAAGGCTAGAGCATGCCTCCATCACTATTCCTCATGAAGGCTAGAGCATCTAGCCTCCATCACTATTCCTCATGAAAGCTAGAGCATCTAGCCTCCATCACTATTCCTCATGAAGGCTAGAGCATCCAGCCTCCATCACTATTCCTCATGAAGGCTAGAGCATCCAGCCTCCATCACTATTCCTCATGAAGGCTAGAGCATCCAGCCTCCATCACTATTCCATGAAGGCTAGAACATCTAGCCTCCATCACTATTCCTGATGAAGGCTAGAGCATCCAGCCTCCATCACTATTCCTGATGAAGGCTACCTCCATCACTATTCCTGATGAAGGCTAGAGCATGCCTCCATCACTATTCCTCATGAAGGCTAGAGCATCTAGCCTCCATCACTATTCCTGATGAAGGCTAGAGCATCTAGCCTCCATCACTATTCCTGATGAAGGCTACCTCCATCACTATTCCTGATGAAGGCTAGAGCATGCCTCCATCACTATTCCTCATGAAGGCTAGAGCATCTAGCCTCCATCACTATTCCATGAAGGCTAGAACATCTAGCCTCCATAGAGCATCCAACCTCCATCACTATTCCTGATGAAGGCTACCTCCATCATTATTCCTGATGAAGGCTAGAGCATGCCTCCATCACTATTCCTCATGAAGGCTAGAGCATCTAGCCTCCATCACTATTCCATGAAGGCTAGAACATCTAGCCTCCATCACTATTCCTGATGAAGGCTAGAGCAACTAGCCTCCATCACTATTCCTGATGTAGGCTAGAGCATGCCTCCATCACTATTCCTCATGAAGGCTAGAGCATCTAGCCTCCATCACTATTCCATGAAGGCTAGAACATCTAGCCTCCATCACTATTCCTGATGAAGGCTAGAGCATTTAGCCTCCATCACTATTCCTGATGAAGGCTAGAGCATCTAGCCTCCATCACTATGAAGGCTACCTCCATCACTGTTCCTGATGAAGGCTAGAGCATGCGCCTCCATCACTATTCCTCATGAAGGCTAGAGCATCTAGCCTCCATCACTATTCCTCATGAAGGCTAGAGCATCTAGCCTCCATCACTATTCCTGATGAAGGCTAGAGCATCTAGCCTCCATCACTATTCCTGATGAAGGCTAGAGCATCCAGCCTCCATCACTATTCCTGATGAAGGCTACCTCCATCACTACTCCTGATGAAGGCTAAAGCATGCCTCCATCACTATTCCTCATGAAGGCTAGCCTCCATTCCATGAAGGCTAGAACATCTAGCCTCCATCACTATTCCTCATGAAGGCTAGAGCATCTAGCCTCCATCATTATGAAGGCTACCTCCATCACTATTTCTGATGAAGGCTAGAGCATGCCTCCATCACTATTCCTCATGAAGGCTAGAGCATCTAGCCTCCATCACTATTCCTCATGAAGGCTAGAGCATCCAGCCTCCATCACTATTCCTGATGAAGGCTAGAGCATCTAGCCTCCATCACTTTCCTGATGAAGGCTAGAGCATCTAGCCTCCATCACTATTCCTCATGAAGGCTAGCCTCCATCACTATTCCTCATGAGCTAGAGTATCTAGCCTCCATCACTATTCCTGATGAAGGCTAGAGCATCTAGCCTCCATCACTATTCCCCATGAAGGCTAGAGCATCTAGCCTCCATCACTATTCCTCATAAAGGATAGAGCATCTAGCCTCCATCACTATTCCTCATGAGCTAGAGCATCTAGCCTCCATCACTATTCCTGATGAAGGCTAGAGCATCTAGCCCCCATCACTATTCCTGATGAAGGCTAGAGCATCCAGCCTCCATCACTATTCCTGATGAAGGCTAGAGCATCTAGCCTCCATCACTATTCCTGATGAAGGCTAGAGAATCCAGCCTCCATCACTATTCCTGATGAAGGCTAGAGCATCCAGCCTCCATCACTATTCCTGATGAAGGCTACCTCCATCACTATTCCTGATGAAGGCTAGAGCATGCCTCCATCACTATTCCACATGAAGGCTAGAGCATCTAGCCTCCATCACTATTCCTCATGAAAGCTAGAACATCTAGCCTCCATCACTATTCCTCATGAAGGCTAGAGCATCCAGCCTCCATCACTATTCCTCATGAAGGCTAGAGCATCCAGCCTCCATCACTATTCCATGAAGGCTAGAACATCTAGCCTCCATCACTATTCCTGATGAAGGCTAGAGCATCCAGCCTCCATCACTATTCCTGATGAAGGCTACCTCCATCACTATTCCTGATGAAGGCTAGAGCATGCCTCCATCACTATTCCTCATGAAGGCTAGAGCATCTAGCCTCCATCACTATTCCTGATGAAGGCTAGAGCATCTAGCCTCCATCACTATTCCTGATGAAGGCTACCTCCATAACTATTCCTGATGAAGGCTAGAGCATGCCTCCATCACTATTCCTGATGAAGGCTAGAGCATGCCTCCATCACTATTCCTCATGAAGGCTAGAGCATCTAGCCTCCATCAATATTCCTCATGAAAGCTAGAGTATCTAGCCTCCATCACTATTCCTCATGAAGGCTAGAGCATCCAGCCTCCATCACTATTCCTCATGAAGGCTAGAGCATCCAGCCTCCATCACTATTCCTCATGAAGGCTAGAGCATCCAGCCTCCATCACTATTCCATGTTCTAGCCTCCATCACTATTCCTGATGAAGGCTAGAGCATCCAGCCTCCATCACTATTCCTGATGAAGGCTACCTCCATCACTATTCCTGATGAAGGCTAGAGCATGCCTCCATCACTATTCCTCATGAAGGCTAGAGCATCTAGCCTCCATCACTATTCCTGATGAAGGCTACCTCCATCACTATTCCTGATGAAGGCTAGAGCATGCCTCCATCACTATTCCTCATGAAGGCTAGAGCATCTAGCCTCCATCACTATTCCATGAAGGCTAGAACATCTAGCCTCCATAGAGCATCCAACCTCCATCACTATTCCTGATGAAGGCTACCTCCATCATTATTCCTGATGAAGGCTAGAGCATGCCTCCATCACTATTCCTCATGAAGGCTAGAGCATCTAGCCTCCATCACTATTCCATGAAGGCTAGAACATCTAGCCTCCATCACTATTCCTGATGAAGGCTAGAGGAACTAGCCTCCATCACTATTCCTGATGAAGGCTACCTCCATCACTATTCCTGATGAAGGCTAGAGCATGCCTCCATCACTATTCCTCATGAAGGCTAGAGCATCTAGCCTCCATCACTATTCCATGAAGGCTAGAACATCTAGCCTCCATCACTATTCCTGATGAAGGCTAGAGCATCTAGCCTCCATCACTATTCCTGATGAAGGCTAGAGCATCCAGCCTCCATCACTATTCCTGATGAAGGCTAGAGCATCCAGCCTCCATCACTATTCCTGATGAAGGCTAGAGCATCCAGCCTCCATCACTATTCCTGATGAAGGCTACCTCCATCACTACTCCTGATGAAGGCTAGAGCATGCCTCCATCACTATTCCTCATGAAGGCTAGCCTCCATTCCATGAAGGCTAGAACATCTAGCCTCCATCACTATTCCTGATGAAGGCTAGAGCATCTAGCCTCCATCATTATGAAGGCTACCTCCATCACTATTTCTGATGAAGGCTAGAGCATGCCTCCATCACTATTCCTCATGAAGGCTAGAGCATCTAGCCTCCATCACTATTCCTCATGAAGGCTAGAGCATCCATCCTCCATCACTATTCCTGATGAAGGCTAGAGCATCCAGCCTCCATCACTATTCCTCATGAAGGCTAGAGCATCCAGCCTCCATCACTATTCCTCATGAAGGCTAGAGCATCTAGCCTCCATCACTATTCCTCATGAAGGCTAGAGCATCCAGCCTCCATCACTATTCCTCATGAAGGCTAGAGCATCCAGCCTCCATCACTATTCCTCATGAAGGCTAGAGCATCCAGCCTCCATCACTATTCCTGATGAAGGTTGGCCTCCATCACTATTCCTGATGCTCTAGCCTCCATCACTATTCATCATGAGCTAGAGCATTTAGCCTCTATCACTATTCCTGAAGAAGGCTAGAGCATCCAGCCTCCATCACTATTCCTGATGAAGGCTAGAGCATCCAGCCTCCATCACTATTCCTGATGAAGGCTAGCCTCCATCACTATTCCTCATGAGCTAGAGGATCTAGCCTCCATCACTTTTCCTCAGGAAGGCTAGAGCATCTAGCCTCCATCACTATTCCTCATAGCATCTAGCCTCCATCACTATTCCTCATGAAGGCTAGAGCATCCAGCCTCCATCACTATTCCTGATGAAGGCTAGAGCATCTAGCCTCCATCACTTTCCTGATGAAGGCTAGAGCATCTAGCCTCCATCACTATTCCTCATGAAGGCTAGCCTCCATCACTATTCCTCATGAAGGCTAGAGCATCTAGCCTCCATCACTATTCCTGATGAAGGCTAGAGCATCCAGCCTCCATCACTATTCCTGATGAAGGCTAGAGCATCTAGCCTCCATCACTATTCCTGATGAAGGCTAGAGCATCTAGCCTCCATCACTATGAAGGCTACCTCCATCACTGTTCCTGATGAAGGCTAGAGCATGCGCCTCCATCACTATTCCTCATGAAGGCTAGAGCATCTAGCCTCCATCACTATTCCTCATGAAGGCTAGAGCATCTAGCCTCCATCACTATTCCTGATGAAGGCTAGAACATCTAGCCTCCATCACTATTCCTGATGAAGGCTAGAGCATCCAGCCTCCATCACTATTCCTGATGAAGGCTACCTCCATCACTACTCCTGATGAAGGCTAGAGCATGCCTCCATCACTATTCCTCATGAAGGCTAGCCTCCATTCCATGAAGGCTAGAACATCTAGCCTCCATCACTATTCCTCATGAAGGCTAGAGCATCTAGCCTCCATCATTATGAAGGCTACCTCCATCATTATGAAGGCTACCTCCATCACTATTTCTGATGAAGGCTAGAGCATGCCTCCATCACTATTCCTCATGAAGGCTAGAGCATCTAGCCTCCATCACTATTCCTCATGAAGGCTAGAGCATCCAGCCTCCATCACTATTCCTGATGAAGGCTAGAGCATCTAGCCTCCATCACTTTCCTGATGAAGGCTAGAGCATCTAGCCTCCATCACTATTCCTCATGAAGGCTAGCCTCCATCACTATTCCTCATGAAGGCTAGAGCATCTAGCCTCCATCACTATTCCTGATGAAGGCTAGAGCATCCAGCCTCCATCACTTTTCCTGATGAAGGCTAGAGCATCTAGCCTCCATCACTATTCCTGATGAAGGCTAGAGAATCCAGCCTCCATCACTATTCCTCATGAGCTAGAGCATCTAGCCTCCATCACTATTCCTGATGAAGGCTAGAGCATCTAGCCTCCATCACTATTCCTCATAAAGGATAGAGCATCTAGCCTCCATCACTATTCCTCATGAGCTAGAGCATCTAGCCTCCATCACTATTCCTGATGAAGGCTAGAGCATCTAGCCCCCATCACTATTCCTGATGAAGGCTAGAGCATCCAGCCTCCATCACTATTCCTGATGAAGGCTAGAGCATCTAGCCTCCATCACTATTCCTGATGAAGGCTAGAGAATCCAGCCTCCATCACTATTCCTGATGAAGGCTAGAGCATCCAGCCTCCATCACTATTCCTGATGAAGGCTACCTCCATCACTATTCCTGATGAAGGCTAGAGCATGCCTCCATCACTATTCCTCATGAAGGCTAGAGCATCTAGCCTCCATCACTATTCCTCATGAAAGCTAGAACATCTAGCCTCCATCACTATTCCTCATGAAGGCTAGAGCATCCAGCCTCCATCACTATTCCTCATGAAGGCTAGAGCATCCAGCCTCCATCACTATTCCATGAAGGCTAGAACATCTAGCCTCCATCACTATTCCTGATGAAGGCTAGAGCATCCAGCCTCCATCACTATTCCTGATGAAGGCTACCTCCATCACTATTCCTGATGAAGGCTAGAGCATGCCTCCATCACTATTCCTGATGAAGGCTAGAGCATCTAGCCTCCATCACTATTCCTGATGAAGGCTACCTCCATAACTATTCCTGATGAAGGCTAGAGCATGCCTCCATCACTATTCCTCATGAAGGCTAGAGCATCTAGCCTCCATCACTATTCCATGAAGGCTAGAACATCTAGCCTCCATAGAGCATCCAACCTCCATCACTATTCCTGATGAAGGCTACCTCCATCATTATTCCTGATGAAGGCTAGAGCATGCCTCCATCACTATTCCTCATGAAGGCTAGAGCATCTAGCCTCCATCACTATTCCATGAAGGCTAGAACATCTAGCCTCCATCACTATTCCTGATGAAGACTAGAGCAACTAGCCTCCATCACTATTCCTGATGAAGGCTACCTCAATCACTATTCCTGATGAAGGCTAGAGCATCTAGCCTCCATCACTATTCCTCATGAGCTAGAGCATCTAGCCTCCATCACTATTCCTGATGAAGGCTAGAGCATCTAGCCCCCATCACTATTCCTGATGAAGGCTAGAGCATCCAGCCTCCATCACTATTCCTCATGAAGGCTAGAGAATCCAGCCTCCATCACTATTCCTGATGAAGGCTAGAGCATCCAGCCTCCATCACTATTCCTGATGAAGGCTACCTCCGTCACTATTCCTGATGAAGGCTAGAGCATGCCTCCATCACTATTCCTCATGAAGGCTAGAGCATCTAGCCTCCATCACTATTCCTCATGAAAGCTAGAGTATCTAGCCTCCATCACTATTCCTCATGAAGGCTAGAGCATCCAGCCTCCATCACTATTCCTCATGAAGGCTAGAGCATCCAGCCTCCATCACTATTCCTCATGAAGGCTAGAGCATCCAGCCTCCATCACTATTCCATGTTCTAGCCTCCATCACTATTCCTGATGAAGGCTAGAGCATCCAGCCTCCATCACTATTCCTGATGAAGGCTACCTCCATCACTATTCCTGATGAAGGCTAGAGCATGCCTCCATCACTATTCCTCATGAAGGCTAGAGCATCTAGCCTCCATCACTATTCCTGATGAAGGCTACCTCCATCACTATTCCTGATGAAGGCTAGAGCATGCCTCCATCACTATTCCTCATGAAGGCTAGAGCATCTAGCCTCCATCACTATTCCATGAAGGCTAGAACATCTAGCCTCCATAGAGCATCCAACCTCCATCACTATTCCTGATGAAGGCTACCTCCATCATTATTCCTGATGAAGGCTAGAGCATGCCTCCATCACTATTCCTCATGAAGGCTAGAGCATCTAGCCTCCATCACTATTCCATGAAGGCTAGAACATCTAGCCTCCATCACTATTCCTGATGAAGGCTAGAGCAACTAGCCTCCATCACTATTCCTGATATAGGCTACCTCCATCACTATTCCTGATGAAGGCTAGAGCATGCCTCCATCACTATTCCTCATGAAGGCTAGCCTCCATTCCATGAAGGCTAGAACATCTAGCCTCCATCACTATTCCTGATGAAGGCTAGAGCATCTAGCCTCCATCATTATGAAGGCTACCTCCATCACTATTTCTGATGAAGGCTAGAGCATGCCTCCATCACTATTCCTCATGAAGGCTAGAGCATCTAGCCTCCATCACTATTCCTCATGAAGGCTAGAGCATCCATCCTCCATCACTATTCCTGATGAAGGCTAGAGCATCCAGCCTCCATCACTATTCCTCATGAAGGCTAGAGCATCCAGCCTCCATCACTATTCCTCATGAAGGCTAGAGCATCTAGCCTCCATCACTATTCCTCATGAAGGCTAGAGCATCCAGCCTCCATCACTATTCCTCATGAAGGCTAGAGCATCCAGCCTCCATCACTATTCCTCATGAAGGCTAGAGCATCCAGCCTCCATCACTATTCCTGATGAAGGCTAGAGAATCCAGCCTCCATCACTATTCCTCATGAGCTAGAGCATCTAGCTACCATCACTATTCCTGATGAAGGCTAGAGCATCTAGCCTCCATCACTATTCCCCATGAAGGCTAGAGCATCTAGCCTCCATCACTATTCCTCATAAAGGATAGAGCATCTAGCCTCCATCACTATTCCTCATGAGCTAGAGCATCTAGCCTCCATCACTATTCCTGATGAAGGCTGGAGCATCTAGCCCCCATCACTATTCCTGATGAAGGCTAGAGCATCCAGCCTCCATCACTATTCCTGATGAAGGCTAGAGCATCTAGCCTCCATCACTATTCCTGATGAAGGCTAGAGAATCCAGCCTCCATCACTAATCCTGATGAAGGCTAGAGCATCCAGCCTCCATCACTATTCGCTAGAGCATCTGGCCTCCATCACTATTCCTGATGAAGGCTAGAGCATCTAGCCTCCATCACTATTCCTCATGAGCTAGAGCATCTAGCCTCTATCACTATTCCTGATGAAGGCTAGAGCATACAGCCTCCATCACTATTCCTGATGAAGGCTAGAGCATCTGGCCTCCATCACTATTCCTGGTGAAGGCTAGAGCCTCCATCACTATTCCTCATGAAGGCTAGAGCATCTAGCCTCCATCACTATTCCTTATGAAGGCTAGAGCATCTAGCCTCCATCACTATTCCTCATGAAGGCTAGAGCATCCAGCCTCCATCACTATTCCTGATGAAGGCTAGAGCATCTAGCCTCCATCACTTACCTGATGAAGGCTAGAGCATCTAGCCTCCATCACTATTCCTCATGAAGGCTAGCCTCCATCACTATTCCTCATGAAGGCTAGCCTCCATCACTATTCCTCATGAAGGCTAGAGCATCTAGCCTCCATCACTATTCCTGATGAAGGCTAGAGCATCCAGCCTCCATCACTATTCCTGATGAAGGCTAGAGCATCCAGCCTCCATCACTATTCCTGATGAAGGCTACCTCCATCACTACTCCTGATGAAGGCTAGAGCATGCCTCCATCACTATTCCTCATGAAGGCTAGAGCATTTAGCCTCCATTCCATGAAGGCTAGAACATCTAGCCTCCATCACTATTCCTGATGAAGGCTAGAGCATCCAGACTCCATCACTATTCCTGATGAAGGCTACCTCCATCACTATTCCTGATGAAGGCTAGAGCATGCCTCCATCACTATTCCTCATGAAGGCTAGAGCATCTAGCCTCCATCACTATTCCATGAAGGCTAGAACATCTAGCCTCCATCACTATTCCTGATGCTCTAGCCTCCATCACTATTTCTGATGAAGGCTACCTCCATCACTATTCCTGATGAAGGCTAGAGCATGCCTCCATCACTATTCCTCATGAAGGCTAGAGCATCTGGCCTCCATCACTATTCCATGAAGGCTAGAACATCTAGCCTCCATCATTATTCCTGATGAAGGCTAGAGCATCTAGCTTCCATCACTTTCCTGATGAAGGCTAGAGCATCTAGCCTCCATCACTATTCCTCATGAAGGCTAGCCTCCATCACTATTCCTGATGCTCTAGCCTCCATCACTATTCCTGATGAAGGCTAGAGCATCCAGCCTCCATCACTATTCCTCATGTAGGATAGAGCATCTAGCCTCCATCACTATTCCTCATGAGCTAGAGCATCTAGCCTCCATCACTATTCCTGATGAAGGCTAGAGCATCCAGCCTCCATCACTATTCCTGATGAAGGCTAGAGCATCTAGCCTCCATCACTATTCCTGAAGAAGGCTAGAGAATCCAGCATCCATCACTATTCCTGATGAAGGCTAGAGCATCCAGCCTCCATCACTATTCCTGATGAAGGCTACCTCCATCACTATTCCTGATGAAGGCTAGAGCATGCCTCCATCACTATTCCTCATGAAGGCTAGAGCATCTAGCCTCCATCACTATTCCATGAAGGCTAGAACATCTAGCCTCCATAGAGCATCCAACCTCCATCACTATTCCTGATGAAGGCTACCTCCATCATTATTCCTGATGAAGGCTAGAGCATGCCTCCATCACTATTCCTCATGAAGGCTAGAGCATCTAGCCTCCATCACTATTCCATGAAGGCTAGAACATCTAGCCTCCATCACTATTCCTGATGAAGGCTAGAGCAACTAGCCTCCATCACTATTCCTGATGAAGGCTACCTCCATCACTATTCCTGATGAAGGCTAGAGCATGCCTCCATCACTATTCCTCATGAAGGCTAGCCTCCATTCCATGAAGGCTAGAACATCTAGCCTCCATCACTATTCCTGATGAAGGCTAGAGCATCTAGCCTCCATCATTATGAAGGCTACCTCCATCACTATTTCTGATGAAGGCTAGAGCATGCCTCCATCACTATTCCTCATGAAGGCTAGAGCATCTAGCCTCCATCACTATTCCTCATGAAGGCTAGAGCATCCATCCTCCATCACTATTCCTGATGAAGGCTAGAGCATCCAGCCTCCATCACTATTCCTCATGAAGGCTAGAGCATCCAGCCTCCATCACTATTCCTCATGAAGGCTAGAGCATCCAGCCTCCATCACTATTCCTCATGAAGGCTAGAGCATCCAGCCTCCATCACTATTCCTGATGAAGGTTGGCCTCCATCACTATTCCTGATGCTCTAGCCTCCATCACTATTCATCATGAGCTAGAGCATTTAGCCTCTATCACTATTCCTGAAGAAGGCTAGAGCATCCAGCCTCCATCACTATTCCTGATGAAGGCTAGAGCATCCAGCCTCCATCACTATTCCTGATGAAGGCTAGCCTCCATCACTATTCCTCATGAGCTAGAGGATCTAGCCTCCATCACTTTTCCTCAGGAAGGCTAGAGCATCTAGCCTCCATCACTATTCCTCATAGCATCTAGCCTCCATCACTATTCCTCATGAAGGCTAGAGCATCCAGCCTCCATCACTATTCCTGATGAAGGCTAGAGCATCTAGCCTCCATCACTTTCCTGATGAAGGCTAGAGCATCTAGCCTCCATCACTATTCCTCATGAAGGCTAGCCTCCATCACTATTCCTCATGAAGGCTAGAGCATCTAGCCTCCATCACTATTCCTGATGAAGGCTAGAGCATCCAGCCTCCATCACTATTCCTGATGAAGGCTAGAGCATCTAGCCTCCATCACTATTCCTGATGAAGGCTAGAGAATCCAGCCTCCATCACTATTCCTCATGAGCTAGAGCATCTAGCTACCATCACTATTCCTGATGAAGGCTAGAGCATCTAGCCTCCATCACTATTCCCCATGAAGGCTAGAGCATCTAGCCTCCATCACTATTCCTCATAAAGGATAGAGCATCTAGCCTCCATCACTATTCCTCATGAGCTAGAGCATCTAGCCTCCATCACTATTCCTGATGAAGGCTGGAGCATCTAGCCCCCATCACTATTCCTGATGAAGGCTAGAGCATCCAGCCTCCATCACTATTCCTGATGAAGGCTAGAGCATCTAGCCTCCATCACTATTCCTGATGAAGGCTAGATAATCCAGCCTCCATCACTAATCCTGATGAAGGCTAGAGCATCCAGCCTCCATCACTATTCGCTAGAGCATCTGGCCTCCATCACTATTCCTGATGAAGGCTAGAGCATCTAGCCTCCATCACTATTCCTCATGAGCTAGAGCATCTAGCCTCTATCACTATTCCTGATGAAGGCTAGAGCATACAGCCTCCATCACTATTCCTGATGAAGGCTAGAGCATCTGGCCTCCATCACTATTCCTGGTGAAGGCTAGAGCCTCCATCACTATTCCTCATGAAGGCTAGAGCATCTAGCCTCCATCACTATTCCTTATGAAGGCTAGAGCATCTAGCCTCCACCACTATTCCTCATGAAGGCTAGAGCATCCAGCCTCCATCACTATTCCTGATGAAGGCTAGAGCATCTAGCCTCCATCACTTACCTGATGAAGGCTAGAGCATCTAGCCTCCATCACTATTCCTCATGAAGGCTAGCCTCCATCACTATTCCTCATGAAGGCTAGAGCATCTAGCCTCCATCACTATTCCTGATGAAGGCTAGAGCATCCAGCCTCCATCACTATTCCTGATGAAGGCTAGAGCATCCAGCCTCCATCACTATTCCTGATGAAGGCTACCTCCATCACTACTCCTGATGAAGGCTAGAGCATGCCTCCATCACTATTCCTCATGAAGGCTAGAGCATTTAGCCTCCATTCCATGAAGGCTAGAACATCTAGCCTCCATCACTATTCCTGATGAAGGCTAGAGCATCCAGACTCCATCACTATTCCTGATGAAGGCTACCTCCATCACTATTCCTGATGAAGGCTAGAGCATGCCTCCATCACTATTCCTCATGAAGGCTAGAGCATCTAGCCTCCATCACTATTCCATGAAGGCTAGAACATCTAGCCTCCATCACTATTCCTGATGCTCTAGCCTCCATCACTATTTCTGATGAAGGCTACCTCCATCACTATTCCTGATGAAGGCTAGAGCATGCCTCCATCACTATTCCTCATGAAGGCTAGAGCATCTCGCCTCCATCACTATTCCATGAAGGCTAGAACATCTAGCCTCCATCATTATTCCTGATGAAGGCTAGAGCATCTAGCTTCCATCACTTTCCTGATGAAGGCTAGAGCATCTAGCCTCCATCACTATTCCTCATGAAGGCTAGCCTCCATCACTATTCCTGATGCTCTAGCCTCCATCACTATTCCTGATGAAGGCTAGAGCATCCAGCCTCCATCACTATTCCTGATGAAGGCTAGAGCATCTAGCCTCCATCACTATTCCTCATGTAGGATAGAGCATCTAGCCTCCATCACTATTCCTCATGAGCTAGAGCATCTAGCCTCCATCACTATTCCTGATGAAGGCTAGAGCATCCAGCCTCCATCACTATTCCTGATGAAGGCTAGAGCATCTAGCCTCCATCACTATTCCTGAAGAAGGCTAGAGAATCCAGCATCCATCACTATTCCTGATGAAGGCTAGAGCATCCAGCCTCCATCACTATTCCTGATGAAGGCTACCTCCATCACTATTCCTGATGAAGGCTAGAGCATGCCTCCATCACTATTCCTCATGAAGGCTAGAGCATCTAGCCTCCATCACTATTCCATGAAGGCTAGAACATCTAGCCTCCATAGAGCATCCAACCTCCATCACTATTCCTGATGAAGGCTACCTCCATCATTATTCCTGATGAAGGCTAGAGCATGCCTCCATCACTATTCCTCATGAAGGCTAGAGCATCTAGCCTCCATCACTATTCCATGAAGGCTAGAACATCTAGCCTCCATCACTATTCCTGATGAAGGCTAGAGCAACTAGCCTCCATCATTATTCCTGATGAAGGCTACCTCCATCACTATTCCTGATGAAGGCTAGAGCATGCCTCCATCACTATTCCTCATGAAGGCTAGAGCATCTAGCCTCCATCACTATTCCATGAAGGCTAGAACATCTAGCCTCCATCACTATTCCTGATGCTCTAGCCTCCATCACTATTCCTGATGAAGGCTAGAGCATCTAGCCTCCATCACTATTCCTCATGAAGGCTAGAGCATCTAGCCTCCATCACTATTCCTGATGAAGGCTAGAGCATCTATCCTCCATCACTATTCCTGATGAAGGCTAGAACATCCAGCCTCCATCACTATTCCTGATGAAGGCTAGAGCATCCAGCCTCCATCACTATTCCTGATGAAGGCTACCTCCATCACTACTCCTGATGAAGGCTAGAGCATGCCTCCATCACTATTCCTCATGAAGGCTAGAGCATTTAGCCTCCATTCCATGAAGGCTAGAACATCTAGCCTCCATCACTATTCCTGATGAAGGCTAGAGCATCCAGACTCCATCACTATTCCTGATGAAGGCTACCTCCATCACTATTCCTGATGAAGGCTAGAGCATGCCTCCATCACTATTCCTCATGAAGGCTAGAGCATCTAGCCTCCATCACTATTCCATGAAGGCTAGAACATCTAGCCTCCATCACTATTCCTGATGCTCTAGCCTCCATCACTATTCCTGATGAAGGCTAGCCTCCATCACTATTCCTGATGAAGGCTACCTCCATCACTATTCCTGATGAAGGCTAGAGCATGCCTCCATCACTATTCCTCATGAAGGCTAGAGCATCTAGCCTCCATCACTATTCGATGAAGGCTAGAACATCTAGCCTCCATCACTATTCCTGATGAAGGCTAGAGCATCTAGCCTCCATCACTATTCCTCATTAAGGCTATCCTCCATCACTATTCCCCATGAAGGCTAGAGCATCTAGCCTCCATCACTATTCCATGAAGGCTAGAACATCTAGCCTCCATCACTATTCCTGATGAAGGCTAGAGCATGCCTCCATCACTATTCCTCATGAAGGCTAGAGCATCTAACCTCCATCACTATTCCATGAAGGCTAGAACATCTAGCCTCCATCACTATTCCTGATGAAGGCTAGAGCATCTAGCCTCCATCACTATTCCTGACGAAGGCTAGAGCATCTAGCCTCCATCACTATTCCTGATGAAGGCTACCTCCATCACTATTCCTGATGAAGGCTAGAGCATGCCTCCATCACTATTCCTCATGAAGGCTAGAGCATCTAGCCTCCATCACTATTCCATGAAGGCTAGAACATCTAGCCTCCATCACTATTCCTGATGAAGGCTAGAGCATCTAGCCTCCATCACTATTCCTGATGAAGGCTACCTCCATAACTATTCCTGATGAAGGCTAGAGCATGCCTCCATCACTATTCCTCATGAAGGCTAGAGCATCTAGCCTCCATCACTATTTCATGAAGGCTAGAACATCTAGCCTCCATCACTATTCCTGATGAAGGCTAGAGCATCTAGCCTCCATCACTATTCCTGATGCTCTAGCCTCCATCACTATTCCATGAAGGCTAGAACATCTAGCCTCCATCACTATTCCTGTTGAAGGCTAGAGCATCTAGCCGAAATGTCGAATGAGTAAATTCCAAGTTGATTATCGAGAAAGTCATTGTAGCAGTTATTTCTATTCTTGCACAACATGCAACAGCTGCACACATACAACTAGATACACTAGGGCTAGGGCTAGGCTAGTCCAGCTGCACACATACAACTATAGATGCTAGGGCTAGGGCTAGTCCAGCTGCACACGTACAACTATAGACTCGTACGTCATATTAGCTATTTCCCTCTTTTGTCAAACACATTTGCTTTTGGTGTGTTTCATTATGTAAAATTGTCTTTGCTGCTGACACATCCTCACATGCAAATGTCTCTAGGCAACAGTGACCGAGACTATATTCAATGAGGTAGAAGTTGTTCCTCCTCATGTTATCATCCTGGACAGAACCCACTGCAACCATCGCATCTTCCCCACGGCACCCCCTGGCACTCAAGCTACGCCTCCTCCACCCCCTGGACCTAACGAGTCTAAAACTTGCAATAGATTTTATGACGTCATTCGAAAAACTCTCGTGCAGCCATTTACCTGCGGCTTTTCCCAGAGTGACTGTGAGGACGGGATCAAATGTCAGCTGAAAATCTTGGACACGAGCTATACCATCATCATCTCTGTTGCCAAACTACAGACTAGCCTGTCCCTTGAGGTGAGAGACCTTGGTGATGCAGTACTCGGTAAAGGGTCTTCAGACGTGGTTGCTTTGCCGAAGCCACAGTGGAGCAACTTGACCATGACGCAGAAGTACAATGCTCAGACTGGAACTGTTGGCTTGAAGGTAGGTGGCACAGACCACACCGGTCTGGATATCATCATCAGTGAAGTGTAGCCATCAGTGAAGGGGGTGGGAAGGGGGGAAGGGGGTGGGAGGGGTCCTCCATTGTCGATTATCTTCTGGAAGGAGGGGTGGAGAGTGTGGAGGGAGTGAAGAGATTAGGGGTAGAGAAAGGCTGTCCATTGCCATATGTGAGACACAGTCAATGCATATTACAAGGTGCTCTAGAGTGGCAGTTTTGGACACTCTGACATTGTAGATTGCTCTTTCAAGGAGGGGTGTGAAGTGTAAGGGGCTAGTAGCCTGCCCAGAAGGTTACATTATAGAATTAGTATATAGAACAGCATCTCAACACTAGAATGTGATTTTTAGCTAATTCATTTATCAACGATTAATACCAGCCCTTGGTTCCCCCCCCCACCCCCCCCCCACCCCGATGTTTTGACCCGGGAGGGGGGAGGGTAAAAACAACCTTTTAATCAAGTCACTATAGTCGAGTCTAGTACTAGTAATATATTTAGTATTGGAGTAAGCAATTTATCGCACTCGTCGTGAATATGCCAAGTCATTTCACTCGCAAGATGTAATTTCGCCTATGGCTCGTAGAAATGACTCGCCATATTCCACTCTGCATCGTGTAATATATATCATTAGCTATTTTGCTAAGATACTTGAGATTTGAAAACTGATGTGTTAGGACTAGTGGTGATATCTTGGGGGAGAGAATTTGCAAACTAGGATGAGACTTATAAGGAAAGGTATGTAAAGGTTGAGGTTTCCAAAGGGTCTAAAGAGGATCATTATGAGATTGATAGGGAGTAGGGTGACAGGGAGTAGGGTGACAGGGAGTAGGGTGACAGGGAGCAGGGTAACAGGGAGCAGGGTGACAGGGAGCAGGGTGACAGGGAGTAGGGTGACAGGGAGCAGGGTGACAGGGAGTAGGGTGACAGGGAGCAGGGTGACAGGGAGCAGGGTGACAGGGAGCAGGGTGACAGGGAGTAGGGTGACAGGGAGCAGGGTGACAGGGAGCAGTGTGACAGGGAGAAGAGGGAGTAGGGTGACAGGGAGTAGGGTGACAGGGAGCAGGGTGACAGGGAGCGGGGTGACAGGGAGCAGGGTGACAGGGAGCAGGGTGAGAGGGAGTAGGGTGACAGGGAGTAGGGTGACAGGGAGCAGGGTGACAGGGAGCGGGGTGACAGGGAGCAGGGTGAGAGGGAGTAGGGTGACAGGGAGCAGGGTGACAGGGAGCAGGTGACAGGGAGCAGGGTGAGAGGGAGTAGGGTGACAGGGAGTAGGGTGTGGATGGAAAGTGAAAGTGTTTGGTGTAGGATAGACAGGTTATACATCACATTTTAGCAACTTTCCAGTCTGTGAGTTGCACTTATGGTAGATTGAGTCTAGCAATGCCAGTGACTGATATGGAACCAGATAGTCCAACTTGGGACGCATGATTGAGTGATAACTTTGGTTCCTGGCTTGAGGTGGGGATTTTAGGTGGGGATTGGTGAAATATTTGGTGGGTGGAGCCTAGATGTTACTTTGCTTTCTTGCAAGTATTCTTGATGTGGTTAGACCATTTAAGGTCATTGATAATGACACCAAGGTACTTCACAGTCACACATCGAGACTGGATGACCATTGACCATGAATTTCATTGGGATGAGACAGTGAGATAGAGTTATTCAAATTATTTACCAGTAGTTTGGAAATAATGGTGGCAGACCGAGTCTGTGTCTGTAGATTTGTACACTGCAATGCCATCGGCATAAAGAATAAGTTTAGCATTGTTAGATTGAGGGATGTTCCGAGATTGAGTTCATAAGTATGTTAGTAGGACCTAGGGTGGAACCTTGTGGGACACCTGATGTCACTGGTATTAAGACAGACATGGCTTTATCTAGGACGACTCACTGCTGTCAATCTGTGAGAGTGTATCTTATCCAGAACAGGGAGAGGGCCAGAAACATATAAAGTTTGACAATTTGCATGTGTGCTACAGAATCGAAAGCCTTCTTAATGTCGAAGAAAACATTGATTGTTTGGTTGTGATTTGTGAGTAGATGGTGCTAGTCATGGGTTACAGAAAGCAGGCCTTCATGGGTGGACTTTGCCATGAACCCAAATTGGCAGTTAAAAAAAAAGAATTTAGGCAGACAATCCTTTTCAGTGCCCATGAGAGGTGAGATGGGGCAGTAATTAAAGACAGAGGAAGATCTCAAATTAACATTTGAGATCCTCAGAGGTCAACAGGTAGTCACCAACAATAGTTGGTTAGTTAGCTACAAATTTTTGTGGCCATAGATGGAAGGACTCCAACAGATTGAGCAAACACTGCCATGGAACTGCGATTTCTAAACCCACGCCTCTCCTTCGAAGCATTCCATGTAATGCTGGAATATGTCATCTTCACCTGAGAGAAACTCTCCTCTTGTCTTTTCCTTTCAATCCTTTTTGCGTTTTCCTTGCTTTTCTCAAATGCATCCACTATTCACAAATGCGAGTTTCTAAATAATTAGTGTTGTTAAACAAAAACTGAAGATTTATCCTTCAAAAGCAGTTGGTTGAAAAATAAATGTTCGGTATTTTTCAATTCAAAATCACCATAAAATACTAATTGAAATTGTTTTCAATCCTCGTTTGCATAGGCATTTTCAAGGCAAGCCACAATTTAATCTGGATTGCAATCCACCTATTGAAGTGGTTTGTTTAATTGGAGTTGAGGATGTTTACACTTAATCGGATAAGCTATAACCGGGTTAGAATCTGACAGTTGCATTTTTTTTAATGTTTTTTTAA
The DNA here is from genome assembly GCA_028752905.1 of Cladorhizidae sp. MBARI D1340-BT2. NCBI lineage: Eukaryota > Metazoa > Porifera > Demospongiae > Poecilosclerida > Cladorhizidae > Cladorhizidae sp. MBARI D1340-BT2. The sequence goes on along the minus strand of JAQNBH010000016.1, from coordinate 4,153,269 downwards.
TTTTTAACCTGTGGTTACAACTTTAGAGCTCAATAGATTCTGCAAACTTCATGGTATGGACTTGATATATAGCTCAAAAGATAGGCCTCTCTGTGTGCTCTCTTTTGATACTAAAATATGTTTCATAGGTATAACTATAGGCAAGTTACTAGACCCTAAAGCGGAGGGACCTCAAAAACCTGCATCCCAAAATCGCCGGAAAAAACCACTCCGGGTTGCGAAGTACTAAAGACCTCTAATTGGTACCAGTGGCTATAGGAAGCTCTAGAGCATACAATGACCGTTTGAAATAGGCGTTAAAAATTTATTACCTGGTCAGACACGTGGGTGCAAAATTGAAGGCGTTGATTGTCAAAATGCAAGTGTCCCTCCTTAAAGGCCTTTTGTAAACAACTTTATTTAGCCTCAGAACGACATGTAGCAGTTACTCAAGATATTGATAGTAAATAATAGTATAGAGTGTATAAACATTTCAACTTACTTGGTTTCTTAGAGCACAAACTTATTGTGAATGTACAGTGAACCTTCCTTATCAAGAAGTTTGGGACCATGGGATGCAGAAATTTCCCATAACTTATAAACGACTAGTTGTGGTACCTCGTGCAAATTTAAACTAAGCAAACCTGCTTAAACATGTTAATGAAAGAAAGAAACATTAATATACAATTGATTTTGGGGACAAAAACTGAGTTTAGCATGCCAAGTTCTATAGAAATCCGACCCTCATTATGTTGTGTGGATACAGATGAGAGAGGTTCGACTATAACTTGTTCTTTCTTGCTTTGGAAGACACCAGGAATACTAAGCACTGCCACACTCCTTCCCATTCTCTCAGCTCGTCTTCAGCCAGAAATGTTATGGAATAACTGTAGCAAGTTTTCTGTGCACATGAATGGGTCAAGGATGACAATTACAAATATTCATGAATATCTGTTTCTGACAGTGTAGGGGAGTGGGTGGTGGTTATAGTAACCCTCCATTATTAATCTGTTATGCTATGTATTGCAGCTTGATTTGAATGTGTTTATACTAAGTGGCCAGGCCAGAAGAGATGTACTCATCGCCTACACAGAAATACCATTGGAGGGTGCCCCAAGTAAATAAATAATATTTCTACAATATATATTTATACGGATGAAAATAGGTTACATCATCAATTATTCTAATTCTGTGTGTACCGTTGTTATAATTGTAATGTAAGTATATAGGTATGTGCAAACAATATTCCATCTCACAATTATTTTAATAATAACACAACAACAACAGTCACAACAACAAGAGTAATAATTTTTTTTAAATGTTATGCTTCTATAATTGTAGCTGGAACTAGCAACACCATCCTGGTCATATCCATAGCTGTACCCGTGTTCACCATCCTCATTGGAATAATAGCTGTGATGGTAGGAATTCTCTGTTGTCTACGCAAGAAAAAGCACACCGACTCGAGCCTGGAGCTGGAGGAGAAGGATGATCTCCACACGTATTCACCTGCTAGCAGCAAATTAGAAAAAAGTGGTAATGGAAAGGAAGGTGAAAAGTTGGAGAATTTATTCTGATAAAAACTTATGTACCATCATAACATTTTTAATATGATCTTGCATGTATAATGTACATCTGTGCATATAATTAGATATACCTATCTATATGTATAATACCAGACAAAAATTATTCGAGAAATGCAGACCACAACCATTGGTCAGCGTGATGTGTAACACTTTCAGCATTTCTTGTCAAGTTAATCCCTAAAACATTTCTTGGGGGGGGAGGGACCATTTCAATATACCTTCTTCTGGCTAACTGAAACACATTTCATTTTGTCTCTATATAGCAGCCTCGGATAATCCATGGGTGTGTGGGGAAGGCGACATTGGTGGAGAATTTATTCTGATTACACACAATTGAGACTGTCACGACCTTACACTTAAGGGGGCGGTTCCCCCCATTTTATCATTTATAAATGTTGTAAGCATCTACTAGCCATTTCCAAAGTATTAGAGGCATTGGAGTATCCATTTCGGATCATGTAAAGAGAGACTCCAGAGTCCGAAAAATCAGTGCGCGTCAATTAATTTTCGCGGTATATATTTTAAATCGCTACTTATCTTAAACGCGCGCGCTACAACTTGCGCGCTAAAATGGAGGGTTCAGAAGGCATACCTCGGGACAGAACAATATTCAGTAACACAACTTCATATTAAAACTTCATAAAACAACAAATGCAGCAAAAACCACCAACAAAACAAAATAATAATAAACATCAGAGGACAAAATTATACAGGGTACTGTGTTTTGATTACTTGTATGATGCTGGCAAAAGCTTCAGCAGTTGTGCGGGCATTCCTCTCCCTCCACATAAACTCATCGAGGTATGAAGGAAGTTGATCATGGTGGATCCCTGGAGACAAGAGACAAGAGCAAAGAGAGAACCATCAAGTATAATTATCTCTACTATTATATCTAAAAATATCGACATAGACATACAAACCATGCCGAATCGTCTTTACGGTTTTACACGCAGGACACCCCCATGCAAATCCATCTTTCAGGCTGGACTTCTTACATCCAACTTCTTACATCCAACCATAGTTACATTGCAACTGTACACCAAGATACAACACCAAACATGTTTATCATAATAATTATTATTTATCCTATTATTATCACTGTTTAGATATTTTTCCCCTTACATTCCACAAGTAACAGTACTTGCCAAAAGAGATTTGCTCCTAAAGTAGTCAATGACGTCCTTGTTTTCCCCAAATGCAGCAGGAGCAATCGACCTGATCGTTGTTGAAGCCATCTCTGTACATAGCGCGCGCGTTTAAGATAAGTAGCGTTTTAAAATATATACCGCGAAAATTAATTGACGCGCACTGATTTTTCGGACTCTTACTCTTTACATGATCCTCCATTTCAAAGTTATGGTGCTTTTTGTCCATGCGATTCGATTCATAATTTGAAGAGACGCGCACAACGAGTTTTTCGGCGTCATAAAATGGCTACCGCTTATACCTGGAAGCCACTGAAAGGTACCCAAATTTCTTGCGAGTCATTTCCTGCCCTTCGCGCAGAGGCCCTGAATATATAACTCTGGTTAATTTCCAGTCGCCACGCGTTCAGTTTTTGGTGAAAGTGTTTGATTTCTTGTGCCCTTTCCGTAAGCAGATTCTACAAATCATGAAAAATCCTTAAAAAAGCGTTTGGCGAATCGTCACAGGTAAACCCAAAATATATTTGTTGGCGTCTCTTTGTGTGTTCTGTAATTTGAGCCTTAAAAAAAAAATTGCATTGCCAAGTTTAGTCTTTAGAACAGATGACCTTTTGGTGCTAATGAGTTCAATCCATTCAATTGCAACTGACCAACAGGGACAAGCCAAATTGGTTTCGCTCAAATTACAGCCAAGTGTTTCAGGAAGCCACAAAACAAATTAGAGCGCAAATAGTGGTGTTGAGTCGGCCAAACGACGCTGGAGTGGTAGGATCTTGGTCTGTCACTATCTTCTAATAAAAATGTGTCTATTACACGAGACATTTCAGATACCATTGGAAAAAGACTAATCAACACTTGAATAACAACTATCTGCATGGTGAGAAAGAGGAAAAATGCTAGGGGCAATTACAAATGTTAAAGGGGAACCGCCCCCTTAATGAGAAAAGACACTGTCAATACATTACAACAAACTTCAATTTTTAATAGTGAGAGAAAGGGGGATGCGCGAACGCAATCCCCCAACGGCAAAAATTGTACATCCGAGTTTCCCACGTTTGGGGAAATCGCAGGCTTCAACTCAGCGAAGTGCAATGCCCGAGTCTCCACCTGGAAGAACCGCCTAAATGATCGTGGTATCTTCTATGCCAGGTAAGTTAAATTTCCGCTCTTAGTGGGCTGCTTATGTACACAGTAATAGCAATAACAGCATGTTGGGTTTAGTGTGAATTCCTATAAATTTCATGAATATCATTTAGGAATTCCAATCTTATGAACATCTCCAGCATTGCACTTTAGGTTCAATTTTTGTGTGTATGATCCACGTTTGGCTTGTGGGCAATAATCAGGGGGGTAATTTCTGGGGGGGCTGGGGGGCCAAGGCCCCCCCAACTTTTGGCCAAAACAAGTTTTCTAAGGGAGTTTTCGCAAGCTGTTGAAGGTGTTGACTAACAAGTTATAGCACATTCATATTTGTCATGGTCCCCCCAACTTTTGGCCAAAACAAGTTTTCTAAGGGAGTTTTCGCAAGCTGTTGAAGGTGTTGACTAACAAGTTATAGCACATTCATATTTGTAATTGGTGTGAAATATGCGAGATAGAAGAACACCATAGAACAGCACCATAATATTGGTACAACTTTGTTCCCTAATCGGTTCAATACATGTGACCAGTTAGTGTATGTCAGGAATAACAGCCTGACAACTCAACCACCAAACAAGCTTCAGACCATACCATGGAACTAACACTTTAGGTGTGAGGATCATTTTAGCTGTTAGGATCATTTTGACATTTATATAGTTCATGTATTTCATTGGTTCATTTTGATTTTGCCATGACAGCAGTGGAGTGCCTATATAAGTAAGCTCTCCACTGCCTTATGTTGAGTTGCTGCTATAAACCTAATGTGCTGTTAATCATTATTCGGAATACTAAGCAATATAAGAGTGAACCCTAACAGAGAAATTAGCTAGTGCTGCTGCAGAGTGAATCATGCAAGCCTCCTTGTAATTTTTTTGTCAAAGTCCAACTAAGAGACAAAGTGAGTCTGAGGAGAAGGCTGATGATCAAGCCCAAGGATCTGATAGCCAAGATGTACAGGTTGAAGAAAACCCAGAAGAATCTGTACAGGTACGTCTGTCATAATCCATCACATGATAAAAACATTAAGCCTCTCAATTTTTATGTGGCATCTCAGCCTCTGATGTCTTATTAAACAATCATATATTGACAGACCCTGTTGTTGTAGTTGTTTTTGCAAAATTAGACTTTGACTCAAGCTACAAGTACTTTTGATATCTCTCAGGAGCAGCAACAAGAAGCCAGTAGAATATCCCTGACTCTGGATACCCTTCCTCAAGTTCCCTACCAGCCAATCAACATCAAATACCCTAAAAGTGAGATGGGTCATCAACGAGCATTCCAACCAGCCTGGTACTCGCAATTTTCATGGCTGCATTATCTTCCAATTTCAGACACTATTATTTGCCACGCTTGTGGCACAGCAAATTTGAAGGGATTGCTTAAGCTGGATACAAGGTCTGAAACCTCCTTCTTGTCTGATGGGTTCTGTGTAAGAACAAGGGTTTCCATAAGCACGAAAGCTCGCTATATCACAAGCATGCAGTTGCTATGTTAACTCAACCTTGTCATATTGATGAGCAGCTGAAGGAGTAGCTTAAGAGTCAGAAAGAGGAAAATAGGAACTGCCTCCTGAAAATCATTCAAAGTGTATCCTATCTTGCCCACCAGGGCATTGCCCTTCGTAAGGGCAAGCAAGAGGAGGAGTCAAATTTCAAGCAACTCCTCCTTCTGCGAGCTGAAGATGATAAAGTGCTTCATAAATGGATTGAAAAGTCTTACGACAAGCATATCAGTCCAGATGCTCAGAATGAAATCTTACAAATCATGGCTCTAAAAGTGCTTCATGGTATAGCAGCTGACATAGCTGAATATGGATGTAACAGTATCTTGGCTGATGAGAGTACAGATGCGAGCAACATTGAACAACTTGTGATTTGCATACGTTGGGTGAATGAGATGACAGTACGTGAGGAATATATTGGTCTGATGTCAGACCAATGCAGACACAATTGTTGCTTGCATAAGAGATGTGCTGCTACGCATGAATCTCAAAATTCAAGATGCCTGTGGGCAATGTATGACGGATGTTCGACCATGACTGGAACAAAAAATGGGTTGCTGCACAAATCAAGAAACTGAATGAAAAATGTCTGCTAACACACTGCTATTGCCACTCGCTTAATCTTGCTGTCAGGGATATATACAATAAAAAATATTTCCCTGTTGAAAGACACGCTTGATGTGGCTTATGAAATGACTAAATTAATAAAAAAAGAGTCCAAAAAGAGAGGCAGTATTCCGCAGAAAGCAATCAGAAATTCTGTGGCAAATGGAACATGATCTCCATGTAGACAATATTGACTCACCAACTCCGAAAATCCTCTGCCCAACAAGGTGGACTGTCCGAGCAGCATCACTGAGTGCTATTCTGAAAAATTATGGTACTCTGATGATCCTATGGGACTGGGCACAAGACCATGTCAAAGACTCTGAAATGAAGGCAAGAATAATTGGAGTGGAGACTAAAATGCTAACTTTTAGTTTCTTCTATGGTCTTCAGCTTGCCATTGTAGTACTTTCACATTCAGATAACCTCATCACTTGCCTTCAGAGGGCAGAGCTATGTGCAGTGGATGCTCAAGCGAATGCCAAGCTATCTGTCACTGTCCTACGAGGAATACGATCAGACAGGGATGCAAGCCTCCATTGGACAAAAGTAACTCAAGCTGCTGTGAAGTTGGAACCAAAAGAGCCTTCACTTCCACGTCACCGTAAGATGCCATCAAGGTATAGTGAGGGTAGTGCTCAACATGAGCACCATACCAATGTAGAGAACTTTTACCGCCAAATCTATTTTGAGGCTGTGGACACTGTAGCTAGCTGCATTGAAGAGCGTTTTTATCACATATGCAACCTGTGAGAAGGTCCTTTTTTGGAACATTGGGGGAGGATGTCTTACAAAATGTTGACGAACTATGTGAGTTCTACACTGAGTTTGACCCTGATACCTTAAGAATCCAGCTATCTATAATGGCAGAGTCCTATCACAGTTTCAGTCAAGATGAAGGTGGTGGTAATACATTGCAAAATGTCGTTGATTTCCTCAAAAAGAACTCTGGCCCCTCATACCAGAGGTCATGTCTTTGGTCAAGGTTGTTCTGGTTATGCCGGCAACTAATGCAAGCTCTGAACGAGCCTTCAGTGCGCTGAGAAGGGTGAAGTCTTACCTTCATACAACAATGTCGAACAACCGCCTCAATCATTTCATGACATGCACAGTGCATAAAGAGTTGGTGAAGGAACTGAGCCTCAAGCAATTGACAAATGACTTTGTGGATAGAGTAGAGAGGCGCTCATCCATCTTCGGCCACTTTTCCATTTCTTAGTAGATGTGAATGATAGTCTCTTTCTCTCTCTTAGATGTTAGTGCTAGTATACTGTTTGTCATCTGGTTATGTTTATGTGTTCGAGTGATTACTAAATTGAAAATATTTTCAACACTAATTTACCCCAAAGTCTATAGTTCTAATTACATGTACTCCTATTTTTCAAAATATCCTGGATGAGTATCTAGAGACTCCCCTAGAGACCCCCCTAGAGTAAGCGCAGCTTTAATACTGCTTTTGGCCCCCCCAACTTTCATATGGAAATTACCCCCCTGATAATGGTAGTCTCAACTCTCCAATGTCCCCCTTGGGCTCCTCAAATGGCTCCATTCTTATCTTTCATGCCGCTCTCAACAGGTGGTCATTTCTGGGTCCACCTCCTCCCCTCTTCCAGTTTCTTCTGGTGTCCCTCAAGGTTCAATCCTTGGGCCCCTTCTCTTTATTATCATTTATATTAATGGAGTATGTAAAGTCCTTCTGTCTTCTTCCTGCAAGATTATACTGTATGCTGATGATATCCTACTTTTCCAACCCCTTCCCTATTTCAACAAAATCTTGATACTGTCTCCTCTTGGATCTCACCCAACTTTCTTACATTAAATTCTTCAAAATCTAAATGGATGTTTATAACTTACAAAGTCTCTCCTATCTTCAAAACTTTGCCCTCGCTCTACCTACTTGATTCCTCTCTTGATTTAGTCTCCGAGTTCAAGTATCTGGGTGTTCTCTTATCTTCCACACTATCCTGGTCTAAACACATATCCTTCATTTGTAGTAAGTCTCGTTGTCTCTTAGGCCTCTTATACCGACAATTTTATCATCACTCTGACTCCTCTTCTCTTCTGCATCTATACACCTCTCTAATAAGACCTCACCTTGAATACTGTTCTTTTCTATGGGACCCACAATCTGCGCACCTCTCCATGTCTATCCAAAAAATACAATTCTTTGCATGCAAAATTTGTTCTAAAGACTGGTCCTCTGACTATTCCCTCTTACGTTCTAATCTAAAACTCCCTACACTCTCCTCTCGTCGTCTCAACTCTAAACTCATACTTCTCTTTAAGCTTTTGCATAATTACATTGACTTTCCAACCACACTGCCTGCACATCAGCCTCCTCCACCTTACAACATTAGATCATACCACCCCCTCAACCTTACTCTCGTACTCAGTCTTTTAATGTATCTTTTTTCCCTTCTGTCATTCGTAAGTGGAATGCTCTTCCGAACAATATTAAGGAATCCCGTTCTCTTAGCTTATTTAAACATTACATACAAACAATTTCATAACATTCATAATGTATTTCATGTGTTGTGTGTATTGTATGCTCTTTGCATTAGCCAGTGGCTATTGAGCATGTATAAACAAAAATATATATATATATTTTTTTTTAAAGAAGTTAATCAGTAATCATATAGGAGTTTAATTGAGCATGACATTCCAGTGAACTGTCCCACTGAAATGTTACATACAAGAACAAGCTCAGCAGTGGCAGCACATTGTGGACATTACCTTCGGATTGTTTGCATTGTTTCATTGGTTGCTGGTTTGTGTTTGTTAGTATTTGCTGTTGTTAGTCTTGTAAGATTGAGTATACATTAGCTATTTTGTGATTGATGTAGTTTCAGTTATATCAGAGTCTAATTAACTCATGCGATTTATAATCATTAGAAGTAAAAGTAACACTCAAACACAAACAAACAACAATTTTGGACTGACTTGCTATATATATAAAATAATTCTTAACTTTATGTGTATGTATGTCATAATTTATTAAAATTACACATGACAGAGAACAACATGCCATACCTCAAGTTAAAAAGTTAAAAAGTTCATGCGATGTATGTCACAGTGTTTATTATAGTACAAGTCATCTTACCTCATTTACTTATTTATCTATTTTTGTACTGCACTACTGCATGGTCCCAAGGGACTCAGCATTTTGATTTTTCTTTCTCAACAATTTTTCATCTCAGCTATATATATAGAGCATTATAGATGCTCTACCTTAATCCAAATATATTGGATCGACCAGCAGAAAAAAGAGACTAATATATACCCACGGATGAATATATACTAGATTCCCCTTTACCATTTACAGTAATCCAAGTTTTAAAAAAATGAAAAATAATAAGTTATAGATTCTCAATGAACTCTCAGTTGACATAATAACATTTAAATCACCTATTTAAATCACTTTCTCAATAAATTTTATTCGCTCGACATTTCGACTAGATGCTCTAGTTTGATGACTAGAGTATCTAGTCGAAACATCGAGCGAATAAAATTTGAAAGTTGATTATTGAGAAGGTAATTTTATGGTTGTTTTGATATGTCAATATTATTTTGTTGCTGTTCTACTTCCAAGTTGTTTGTTTTTGCTTCTGTATGTGATGTGCTGTGGAGAACTACACCAAGTATGGGCCTCAGGGTTTCCAGGGCTTTTGAAGACATTTTTCCCTTTCTAATTTTCTTGTTGTTGAACCCTACACTTATCAATACATGCCATACTTTGTTGCTGTTGTTGACTGTGTAAGGTTAGTTACAAAATACTTGGTAGCAGTTGCAACTCCAACCAACCTAACAGAAGATGTTTGGTAAAAGATCACCTACAGTACATGTACTTTGGACTTGGTATGAGTTTCCCAGCAGCAAGAACTCCACAAACCAAACAGCAGAATTGAGCATGAGTCATCAGTTCTGAGTTCTGCTTCTAATACATCATGTTGGGTCTTTACTCCATTTTAGTAGCATGTGAGCTATCTTGATTACATCATCGACAGGACTGCTACTCAAACCTTTTCAGAGGAATGACCCTAGCACTCAAAAGGGCTTCCTGACAGGAATCAACATGTCATGGAACACATCTTGCTATGCTCCAGAATGCCAAGGATTTCAATCTTTGGTAGGCCATGACCTTCATTGACCTCAGAAATGCATTCGGCTCCAACTCTTATTCATTCCTTATGGACATGTCATAATTATATCAAAGTCCCAAGTCCTCTCTCTTCTTACATAGCAAGTATGTATTTGAAACTGATTCATAGATGTCAACCGTTAAATTAGTTTTGGAAGGGGAAAAAAGAACTTTGGCCAAATTAGTGAGGAGAGCAAATCCAATCATCTACAGAGTTCAGTATTCTTGAAGGTTTTCATTCTTCTATGGACATGGTTGGTAATAATTATTGAAGACAGTGTCAGAATATAGTCCATACTTTCTTCTACCAACTTCCTTATTAGGTACTACAGCAACTGCAAATCTATTTGTTAAATGAAGAGCAGAACTAATAGCACGTTTATCTTATTTTCTGGCATCACAACAGAAATATCTTTCAGGACATGATCAGTTAAGCTGCAAAATAGTAGAGGCTACAGCCTTGCAAAATAGTAGAGGCTACAGCCTTGTAAAATAGTAGGGGCCACGGTCAAAATAGTAGAGGCTACAGCCTTGTAAAATAGTAGGGGCTGCAGCCTTGTAAAATAGTAGAGGCTGCAGCCTTGTAAAATAGTAAGTCAAAATAGTAGAGGCTACAGCCTTGTAAAATAGTAGGGGCTGCAGCCTTTTAAAATAGTAGGGGCTGCAGCCTTGTTAAATAGTAGGGGCTGCAGTTGTAAAATAGTAGGGGCTGCAGTTGTAAAATAGTAGGGGCTGCAGTTGTAAAATAGTAGGGGCTGCAGTTGTAAAATAGTAGGGGCCACAGTCAAAATAGTAGAGGCTACAGCCTTGTAAAATAGTAGGGGCTGCAGCCTTGTAAAATAGTAGGGGCTGCAGTTGTAAAATAGTAGGGGCTGCAGCCTTGTAAAATAGTAGGGGCTGCAGTTGTAAAATAGTAGGGGCTGCAGTTGTAAAATAGTAGGAGCTGCAGCCTTGTAAAATAGTAGGGGCTGCAGCCTTGTAAAATAGTAGGGGCTGCAGTTGTAAAATAGTAGGGGCTGCAGCCTTGTAAAATAGTAGAGGCTACAGCCTTGTAAAATAGTTGGGGCTGCAGTTGTAAAATAGTAGGAGCTGCAGCCTTGTAAAATAGTAGGGGCTACAGCCTTGTAAAATAGTAGGGGCTGCAGCCTTGTAAAATAGTAGAGGCTGCAGCCTTGTAAAATAGTAGAGGCTGCAGCCTTGTAATTTAAATAGTAGAGGCTACAGCCTTGTAAAATAGTAGGGGCTGCAGCCTTGTAAAATAGTAGAGGCTACTGCCTTGTAAAATAGTAGAGGCTACAGCCTTGTATAATAGTAGAGGCTGCAAGCCTTGTAAAATAGTAGGGGCTGCAGTTGTAAAATAGTAGAGGCTACAGCCTTGTAAAATAATACTCAAGCTGCATATGGTTATTCTCAGACAAAATATGCCTACAAGCATCCCATTGCTCTGATAGATGCCAAATTGCAATAAGTTGGTTAATACCTTCAGTTTTTTCACCCCAACCAGATTCTGCAATCCCAGCATTCTTCTTTGCATTTTACTTTTATCAAAGAAGTACTACAAATCCACAAAGAAAAACAAGTGACAGTGCTTTAACAGCAGCAAGACATAGACTAGCAAGGTGACACACATGACCTAGACTGAACACTTCTGTTTTATCTGAGAAAGAACTGAATTAAGTCTGCCCACCAAGTTATCTGATACCATTACCTTCACCACACAGGATCAAAAAGTGGCACATTTTTTCCACAGGCACTGTAAGGATGAAGTGCTCCTTTCATTATATGTGTTTAATGTTTAAATTTGGTAGCAATCTTAATCTTTGGAAACATACTAGAGGTAAGATGCATGAAGTGGTTAGCAACTGAGATTGTGCTCAGCAACAAAGTTTGCAAAGAGGACTGCAGAACTAGTCAATGAATCTTCAAAGCTATTACCCTTAAAAGAAAGCCGTCACATCTGTAGCTGACTTATCTATCTCAACATGCTTGGAGATTGCTATGCGTTTCTTCATAATATAAGCATGTTAAAATCAGTGTAATAAACATCACAATGAGTAAAGATGGCCTTTTCTTACTTGGTGACACACCAAAAGACTTCAATCTTGGATTATACCAGCCTTTTTAGATTTTAGATGTTCCAGGTCCATAAATTCTGCCATAGCTAAGTGTTTAACACTTCCAGAAGTTGCAGCTGTCTACTGTCAGCTGATTATCACACTCCATTGGCTATAACTCCACCTACCGGTACATTTCATATAGCCCAAAGATGTTCAGAAGGACAAATCATCTAAGCATCTAAAAGAAGGGCCGTCCTTCCAAAACAAGGAGCGTCTAAAAGAAGGACTGTCCTTCCAAAACAAGGAGTATTTAAAAGAAGGGCTGTCCTTCCAACAAGGAGCATCTAAAAGAAGGACTGTCCTTCCAAAACAATGAGTATTTAAAAGAAGGACTGTCCTTCCAAAACAAGGAGCATCTAAAAGAAAGACTGTCCTTCCAAAACAAGGAGTATCTAAAAGAAGGGCTGTCCTTCCAAAACAAGGAGCATCTAAAAGAAGGACTGTCCTTCCAAAACAAGGAGTATTTAAAAGAAGGGCTGTCCTTCCAACGAGGAGCATCTAAAAAGAAGGACTGTCCTTCCAAAACAAGGAGTATTTAAAAGAAGGGCTATCCTTCCAAAACAAGGAGCATCTAAAAGAAGGATTGTCCTTCCAAAACAAGGAGCATCTAAAAGAAGGGCTATCCTTCCAAAACAAGGAGTATTTAAAAGAATGGCTGCCCTTCCAAAACAAGGAGCATCTAAAAGAAGGACTGTTCCAAAACAAGGAGCATCTAAAAGAAGGACTGTCCTTCCAAAACAAGGAGCATCTAAAAGAAGGGCAGTCCTTCCAAAACAAGGAGCATCTAAAAGAAGGGGACTGTCCTTCCAAAACAATGAGCATCTAAAAGAAGGGCTGTCATTCCAAAACAAGGAGCATCTAAAAGAAGGGCTGTCCTTCCAAAACAAGGAGCATCTAAAAGAAGGACTGTCCTTCCAAAACAAGAAGCATCTAAAAGAAGGGCTGTCCTTCCAAAACAAGGACAGTTGACACCTTTGCAAACAAGGACAGTTGACACCTTTGCTGGCTACTTTTGTCAGTACATGGTCCATGTGAGAATATGTAGGGGCATATTTCAAGGTGGCACTCTGTCTCTGATCCTGTTCTTTATAATTTTTAACCCATAAATTTGCTGTCATTACCATCTAGAGGATTCTGTCTCAATCTTTTAAGTAATGCATGCACTCAACACTTTAAGTAATGCATGCACTCAAATGACTGTTAGGTTCATCATCATTGATGGAGCGAAGATAATGGCCTGGCTGGCCATGTCGAGCAGCCCTCAACAGTGACACTGGAACGTCTCATGCAGATCACCCCCTCTCACATCCACATGGATTAAGGATCAGAAGCCAACTACTGCCCAAGAGATGGCTGACTTAGCAGACGACCACTTAAAAAAAATCCAGGTCTACAATTACAGGCCTGGAGACAAATCCTGGACGAGACGATACTACACGCCCCATTCAGAGACGGTGGGACTACACCTGAAAAACTTTGGATTTTTTAATTCAGTTCAAACTGTTGCTGTACATATCTACTAGCCAATTCTAAACTATTGGATGCTCCTTTTCAAAGTGATGATGGTTTTTGTCCATGCAATTTCTCATAATTATTGACAAAGAAACCAACCAGGAACACTAAAGGGGGTTGGGACAGCAGCATTTTTTTAATTAAAAAACCCCTTGTGGTTACCTCTTTATAGCTCCGTAGATTCTGTAAACTTCATGGTATGGGACTTGATATATAGCTCAAAAGATCTCTCTGTGTGCTCTCTTTTAATACTAAAATATTTTTCATAGGTATAACTATAGCCAAGTTACTAAACCTAAAGTGGATCAAAACCTGAATGCCCGTGCTAAAGATTTGACTCTAGTATTTTCATTAGGCGTTAAAACGTAAGTACGTGGTCAAGTGCGGGGGTGGAAAATTATTTATTTATTTATTTTTCACGGAGAAGCAACATGATTCATTACAATCAACAATATTGACATTACGTTTTGTATTGGTATAGAGTTCAATGGATTTCACTGATGTAGTGAATATTCGACCCTCATGAGTTTTATGGATTATTAACGAAATTAATTTTCCACCCGGCGCGCTTGATCACACATTTTAACGCCTAATGAAAACACTCATTGAATAGAGTAGAGCTTCCTGGTGCTAATTTCAACTCTCTAGCACTTGGCAATCTGGAGATATTTATGCGGCCAATTCAGGCATTCAGGTTTTTGAGGTTCCCTCCACTTGTAGCTCCCTAACTAGTTATACTTATGAAAAATATATATCAACAGAGATCACAAAGAGAGACCTATCTTTTGAGCTATATAGCAAGTCCATCATGAAGTTTACGGAATCTATGGTGGTAACCACAAGAAGAAAAAAAGGGGGGGAAATACATGTGGGTCACTCTCCCCCCAAAATGCAACTCCCTCCTTTTAAAACACCGAATTTTGAAAATCTATTTTGTTCTGATTTTGTGGCAAACATAACTTTGCCACACTTGACTCAATTTTAATATTTGAGGGTTCATTTGAGAGCGCTCTGTGATATGACGGTTTCAATTCTTTTTTTAGAAATATTTGGAGTGATCCTTGCCTTTTTGGATGTATCTTCTAAGAAAAGGTGCCTATAGAGATATTTCACATATCATTTTAAAGCACACAGATTGAGCAACAAGTTAATATCAAAATTATCTTCACAGAAGAAAGGGAGAGTAAGTTATGTCGGCTACAAATATGCGTTCAAATTTCGGTGGTTTCAGGTGTAGTCCCCCCCCCCCCCTTATTAAGAAATATCCAGGTCTACCACAATTACAGGCCAGGATATTCTGGAGACAAATCCTGGATGAGATGAGACTACATGCCCCATTCAAAGACAGCAGTGGCAAGACTGCCCTCAGACCCCAAACCTTCAATCTCCTCCAACTTCTCAAACACCCTCTCCAGCTGTGGCAGTGACCCAGTTCCCAGGCCAACCCCCGACCATCTCAACCACCCCATGAAGTGGCCCCATCACAACATACACAACCTCACAGACAGAGTAGTATTTCGATGATGTTAAAGGTCCCTTGTGTTTTCAGTGCAGGCAGTGGGGTCACCTCAATGCTGCCTGCCCTGAAAAGGAAGTCAGAAAATCGACTCACTGAAGAACCAGTGCACCCTGCCGTCCCTCGTCACTATGGGATCTGTCCAGAATGCCCCAGTCCATTTTTTCTAGAGAGTGGTGCTGACCACACGGTAATCAGCGCTGGACTACTCCAAGACCTCCAGAACCGAGAATCCGACCCTTTATCACAAACATCCTCCGTCACCATCAAGGGAGTACACGGACCTGCGACTACCCTCTCTGTTGTGCAGGTTCCCTGCTAAATCTTTCAGTCAAGTTTTGAGATGCCAATGGCAGTATCTGACGACATCTCTTGTGACATTCTCCTAGCGAGATTGTCTACTACTGTTTTAGTTGCTCAAAGATGCTTCAAGATGTTCCCAAAGAAGTGTGTGAAGTGACTACTCTCTCCAACCCGTCCGACAAGATTGTTTCGCCCGCGCTTATGTTGCTGCTGGCTCAGAGAAGTTCGATACTGAACCTGATTGTTATAACGATATCCTCTTATCCTCTTATGACTTTCATCAAACCAATGTTTCTCTCTCTCACTCTGTTACCTTATCCAGCTATTTGTCAGCCTTTCCATCTCAGTATGTCGTTGAGACCACTCCATGCCCTGGCATAAACTCTGAGGATCTGCACCTGGACCAGTTGGAAGACCCTTCCCTGAATGACCTCTAGGCCAAAGCTGACCTACCTGAGTCTGAGTATGTCACGCTCAACCATGTCCTCCACAGGAAGACTACTGACCAGACAGGAGATCCTCGTTTCCAGATTGTCCTACCCCCCTCTTGCCGTGAGGCTGTGATCAAGCTGGCTCATTCCACACCGATGTCGGGCCATGTTGGCTTCGCTCACACCAAGTACAAGATTATGCGACATTTCTTCTGGCCAGGTATCAGCAAAGATGTTCGTGCAGCTTGCCAGGCTTGTGACAGATGCCAACGTACAGCAAAGAGAACTCGCTCTCGATCTCCGATGATCAACCCTATGCTCCCTATTACCTGTCCTTTTGCCAAGGTAGCCATTGATATCATGTGATCCTTGCCTCTCTCTACCAAGAAGAACATGTCCATGTTGACGTGTGTAGACTTGGGCTCCCACTACCCTGATGCCATCCCCTTGAAGACTACAAATGCTAAGGTAGTAGCCTAATCATTACTTACAATTTTCTCTCATCTCTCAGTCCCCACAGAAATTCTTTCAGACAGAGGACCTAACTTCATGTCAGCTCTCATGAGGGAGGTATTCTCTTTCCTCGGAGTAAAGCACTCTAAGACTGCGCCATACAGACCTGAGTCTAATGGAGCAGTAGAAATTTTTCATCTTGCCTTATTACAAATGATTCGGAAGGCTGATATCGAACACAAAGACTGGGATTACTATCTCCCCTATTTTTTATTCACCTCTCGTGATACCGTTGCTCCTTTACTGGCTATTCCCCTTTTGAACTGATATTCGGGAAACAAGTGCATGGATCTCTCTCAATCCTCAAACAACAGTGGCAGCCATCTTCTACCCACATACACTCCATTGCAGATTGGCTCTTGCAGCTGAGAGAAGACCTTGCAGCAATGTGTGCCTTTGCTACAGCTAACCAGACCACAACTCAAGCTCGAATCTGGTTCGAGAAGAATGCAAAAATAAGATCCTTCGCCATTGGAGATCAAGTATTGGCTTTTACCCACATCATCATGGGTAAACCTGCAGCTAAGCTGACAGACAGATGGAGCGGACCCTATACCATTATAGGCCGTGTCTCGCCAGTTACATATTCTACTGATATGCCAGAGACAAAAAAGAACTAGAACACTGACTGCCCTCAAAGAGTGGCATCTCCCTTGCATCTAATATTGCATATCTTTCTGATGACCCCACAGATAAAGAATAACTACCCGACTATCACATCCAACCATCTGATCCCCCACCGCAGTTGGGACCCGACCTTTCAGGTGATCAACGCAGTGCCATCCTCAAACTCTGGCACTCCTTTCTGACAGTGGTTACCTCTACCCTTGGGTGAGCCAGAGCCACTTCCCATAAGATTTACACTGGTGATTCCTTACCTGTCCATTTACATCCCTGCAGGATGCCGAAGGTATGGGAAGAACCTTTTCATTCAGAGATTGCTCTACTCCAACATGCAGGTTTGATTGTGCCATCTTCAGCTCCCTGGTCGGCACGCATGTTCACCATTCCTAAACACATGCCAGGTTCTGTTAGACTGGTTGTCGATTACCGCCGCCTGAATGCAGTCACCGTCCCAGACCCTTACTATCTTCCACGTGTGAAAGACATCCTTGAGAAGATGGTTGGGGATGTGTACTTCACCACCCTAGACTTGGCCCATGGGTTTTACCAAGTCCCTCTTGCTGAAGCTGACAGAGAGAAAATAACATTTGTAATGCCCTTTGGGAAGTTCATGTTTACTGTCATGCCCTTCGGT
This sequence comes from Cladorhizidae sp. MBARI D1340-BT2, assembly GCA_028752905.1. NCBI lineage: Eukaryota > Metazoa > Porifera > Demospongiae > Poecilosclerida > Cladorhizidae > Cladorhizidae sp. MBARI D1340-BT2. Next base: position 4,135,524 of record JAQNBH010000016.1, on the reverse strand, counting down.
CTTCACAATGCCCTCACCTCATTCCAAAGAACCAATAGTATACTTGGAGATTTATCAGACTATGTCAACGTCTACATTGATGACATTTCCATGTAAAAATTGGCCAAACCACCTATTCAACATCTCCACACTGTTTTAGCTCACCTCAGCTCTGCTGGTCTCACTGTACAACCAACTAAGTCCCAACTGGCATGACCTCTTGTCTCTTCCTTGGACATGACATTAGAAAAGGACTCATCACTCTGCAGGAAGTGAAAACCAAAGCTGTTGCTGCTTTCTGTCAGCCCTGTACAAAGTCTTATGTCCGTGAGTTTTTGGGGTTGTTAGGATACTACAGACGTTTCATTCCCTCCTTCAGTTCTATAGCAGCCCCGATCTCAGACCTCACCTGCCAAGCTGCCCCTGACCCTGTCTCCTGGACCAATCATTTCCAAACAGCTTTTAACATGCTCAAGAGACTTCTCTGTTTGCAGCCTGTACTGGCTGCTCCTAGATATGATCTCCCATTCCGTCTGCAAACAGATGCGTCTAGTATCCCATTGCTTACTACTCAAGGAAGATGTTTCCTCAAGAGCAAAGATACCTTGCTAAGGCCTAGCAGTCATCGAATCATGCAAGCACTTCCGACCTTATCTCCTTGGATTCCCATTTACCATTGTTATAGACCACAGAGTCTGGGTAACCAGGACACAACAAATGGACATTTAGCCCGTTGAATGGATGTCCTTAGGCAATTTGATTTTTCGATTATATATCGTCTTTGGGTCTGCCAATAACAATGCTGATGGTCTCTCAAGGCAAGCTTGGCCAGACACCCAACCCGTCACCATACCTTTGCCGGCTTCCAAGCTCTCCGGAGTGGAGGGTGATGTTATGATCCCCTAACAAGCCAATTACGAACACCACAGAACACATTCATAATGATAAACTGTGAAATCATTAGATAGCCTTAATTGGATATATAATATATTGTGTCATTATGTTGGTCAGCCAATGAGACTGCAGGAAGACCACGTGCTGGTTAGCCTATTTAAAGGAGGGCAGCACATGACTTCCTCAGTTGGCTCTGTTTCTCAGAATTGACTTTGTGTGTAAGAGCTGTGTATATTATTTAGTGAAATTCCTATTTACTGACAAGTGGTTAGAATCAGACTTTGAATGGACCTAGTTAGGAGTGACAACCTAACAGTAGGTAGGGTGAAGGTTAGATGCCAAGTTTTTGAATAACTTCTTTATGCAGTGGATATTATCAGGAAGCAGGTTGTGAGGTACTTCTGGTGGGTGATTTTAATGCCCACAAAGGTTAGTCACCTAACAGGTTGTTGGATCTGGTTGGAGTGGGCAATTTGCATGTCGGGAATAAGTTATTACAGTGTAGTGGAAGGTGGATGTGGAAGATGAGAGAAAGGAGGTCAGTGATGGATTTATCTTGCTGTCAAAGGGTTAGTTATGAATATGATGTTGATTGAGGACAGAGAAGAACTTGGTGTGTCGTAAAGGTAGATTGGAAGTGCTCCTAGTGTCTAAGGCTAAGAAGTGAACTGGATGGTGCAAAATGTTGGATTCAAGATGGACGATATTGTGAAAGGGTTAATGATGGCATATTTAATGAGATGTTGATATATGGTGGGTAAGTATTGCCCAGAACATTGGAGACGGAGTTATATTGTAAAGCTGGGGATGAAGAGGTGGCTGGTAATTGCAGTGGGATAGTTCTGGGGAGTTAAGTGGCTAAAGTGATGCCAGAGTGTTGGCAGGTAGGCTCAGTAGGTTTGCAGAGGAGCATATACTAATGGAGGGTCAGGGTAGATTTAGGCCAGGGGAAGGATGTGCTGGCCAGTTCCTAGTTATGAGGTCACAGGGGCAACAGACATTTCTGGATATGAGCAAGGGATATGGTATTGTGTGGAGAAGGATTGTGGATGAAGATGAGATCAGAGAATTTGTCAATGTGTGTAAGCATGAAAGAATTCAGTCAAGTGTGTTGTTATGTGGAGAGGGGTCTAGGTGGTTTGAAGTGGAGGCCGGATTGAGACAGGTTGTCACCAGTTTTCTATAGTGTGTATGTGGTGGGACTATTGAAGGATATGGAGGGGAAAGAAGGGATTGAAGTGGAAGGAACATAGTGTGGGTTGTTGTCTGTGTGCAGATCATATTGTACTGTTAGCGAGAGATCAGGTAGAGGTACAAGTGATGGATGTGGGGGGAAGCATGCAATGAAGGATTGTGAGAACAGTAGGTCAATGATGGTCAGTGGGAAGTGTAGTGGAGGAGAGTGGAAGATTATGAGGAGAGAATGAAGAATGTGTTACTTTGAGTCCCCTCTAATTCCAGCAATGAAAGTTCAAGGGGATCGGTCATCTGCCAAGGACAATTGGTAAAGTACTATTATCCTGTTCCAGACTCTACTCTTTGGCTGAGTTCCACGATGTCTTTAAACTTTCACTGGGCAAAAATTGATGGCCTTCTATATAGGATATGATGTCCTTGATCATCCTACAAAATAAATATGAACTATCATGAGGTATTTCCAACATGGAAGACAGTTCATATGTTAAGTAATGGAAATTTGAACTGTACATGTGTTCTCCATCTTTCCTACAACAGAAACATGAAGTGATATTTTGAACTGCCTTCCAAATCTTATAAATATTAGCTTTAGTACTTTAGTATGGTTGAGTCATTCATTATATTATTATAGGAATTCTTTATGTCACAGTATATAATTATAATGCACGCATGTGCAGCATATTTTAATTGTTCTGTTCATCTATTTCCTTACAGATGCATGGGCACAAATTTTCAGGAGGGCCAACTGGGGGTGTAACGGCACTCTTGTATTTCTCAAAATTGCCTTTTGGGGGGATTTAAGGAGAAAAGTCGCTCTGTCAAATGCGTTACATAGAACCAACAATAGCCAATAGGTACTTCAATTTTTAATATATGTAGTAGTAATTCAATAGCTCTGCTTTAACACAGCAATGAGCACTATTTGTAGCCTTCATCAGCTACCTTCTAAGTATATATATATATATATTTTTTTAACAGTGCCTCTAAATGGGCAATGAATAAATAAAAAATAATATGTACATATTATGTGTAAGTTACAATGCAAGTTTGAGAATCAATCATTCTACAGCAATCTTTGAGATGCTTGGCGAAACTGTGCAATTTTGAAGGTGATATATTGAAGGTGATATATATATCCTGCTAGACCACCACAGAATTTACACACACATATTGGATGACGAGTATGAATTTGTACACAATTTGACCATCATCAATATTACCTCCTGAGAATTTCTTTCTTGATTCCTCCAAATATGGGTGGTTAATAAATTTCATCATTTCAACACCTCGTGGAGTGAGAGGTTTAGTGGGCTGGGTTTGCACTTCATATTGTAAAACCGTTGTCCATGTTGCTATAATGGGGAGATGTTTCCTCATTGTTGAGTTACCCTGTGAAATATGAATTTGTGATGTTTGAGGAGTAGAGAAAATTAGGTCTATGGTACTAGTTCCATTGTGACATATGTATGTCCATTGGATCACTTCTTAGTTCAAGGGAATTGTCTCCCATAACTTGAAGCAGGGCTTGAAATTTTGGTGAATCCTTTTTGTCTGCACGGCAGTTATAGTCTCCTCCAGCAATAATCAGAATTCCTTCCGTGGAAACCTCGTTTAAAATCTCTAGAAGTGAATCTGTTACTTCTTCTTTAGGAATGGTAGGTGACATGTAAGAAGCAATAAGGGTTCCTATGGAGGTCGACACTGCTATTGAAAGGTCATTCCTGCATATGAAGGTTGGGTTAAGCCATGGTTTCACTGCTATCATGATGCCACCACTTGGTCGTCCCCGAGCTACGGCTGAAGTATATAGCACAATTATCAAAAGTGTAGAACCCAAGAATAGACGAGGGCTTTGTTTCAAAAGTTTCACTTAGCATAAGAATGTCATGGGCTTTGAAAATATCCACCTCCTCTGTCTTAGTTAATAGAGACTTTAAACCCTCCACATTCCAGAGGAGCATGGATACGGTCTTCTGTGTATATAGGAGAGGAGGGTAAAGGGGTTATAGCAGGGGAGGAAGAGAAAGTAGAAGGAGGAGGAGGATAAGGTGAATGAGAATAAGGAGGGGAATACAAAGGAGAATAAGGAGGGTGAGAAGGAGAATAAGTATAAGGAGGAACAAGAAGGAGAAGGAGATGAAGAAGGAGATAAGCCTAGTCATGTTCCTCCTTCCCTAGCTCCTCGCTCAATGACTTCTCTGTGTCAGATGACCCAGTTCAGCTCTGGCTTATCGTTCCTCAGTTTTCTAATTTGAACTCTGAGATGATACTCTTCTTCCGCCTGTGCTCTGGTTAAATCCGGATTTATATACACGTCTTTCCATGCTGCTTCCTGGCGGAGGAGCTTGGCCTTTTGCAGGAATTCTCGCCTTTCATCTTCACCCACTTTCACTATGAGACGAACTGGTTTACCGACTTTATTCTCGGGCCAAAACCCAGAGATATTTACACCTGATAGATCAATGTTCAGGGTTGAAGCTAGGTTTGTCAATGTAGTGACAATTTCTTCTTCTGTTCTCTGGATCCTTCGTGAATTTAATATCTTGCTACGATTCATATTCCCTTGCTACGATTCATATTCCCTTGCTCTTCCTTCTTCAAAGTTTTCCGAAGTGTGACTATGTTAATCACAGCTGGCTCATACCGTAATGTTTTTGTTGTAGCAGGTACTTCGATTTTGTCTTGCTCCCTTTTGGTCACTATATCGGTCATTTCCTTATCCAGATGGACCACTTCTTTTCTTAGATCACACAAGTTCTCTTTCAACTCTCTGAGTTCATTCTCCAGTTCCTTGATTTCTGCCTCCAATACTGTCAGTCACCTTATGATTTTCCCTTTCCCTCTCCCACTTTTCATATGCACAGAAGTTGCAGTCTGCTGTGTTTGGCCATATCCCTTGTTTCTGCTTAAGTGTTTGGCCATATCCCTTGTTTCTGCTTTAAGTGTTTGGCCATATCCCTTGTTTCTGCTTAAGTGTTTGGCCATATCCCTTCTTTCTGCTTTAATTAAATGTTTGGCCACATCCCCCTATATGCTACAATGTTTAGGTAATACTGATTAGGCAAAGAAGGTGGTATAAAAATTTAATAACTGCGACAAAATTATAACTGGCTACTACAACCTGGCACTTAACAAAACTAAACACACCAAAAAAAGTGAGAGTGACTAAACTAAAAGTTACACACTAGACAAAGCATAGCTTCCTTTTTTATTTATATTGAGATGAAGGGGGATGCGCGAACGCAATCCCCCAACAGCAAAAATTGTACATCCGAGTTTCCCACGTTTGGGGAAATCGCAGGCTTCAACTCAGCGAAGTGCAATGCCCGAGTCTCCACCTGGAACAACCGCCTGAATGATCGCGGTATCTTCTATGCCAGGTAAGTTAAATTTGCTCTCTTAGTGGGCTCCTTTATATATACACTAATAGCAATAACAGCGCGTTGGGTTTAGTGTGAATTCCTATAAATTTCATGAATATCATTTAGGAAGTGAACACCGTTCCAATCTCATGAACATCTCAGTATTGTGCCTGTGCATGTAAAGGTTCATTCAAGTCAATTTTTGTCTGTATGATATCCACATTTGGCTTGTGGGCAATTATGGTAGTCAATCAGTAATCAGAATTTTATAGGAGTTTAATTGAGCATGACATTCCGTGAACTGTCCCACTGAAATGTTACGTACAAGAACAAGCTCAGCAAGTGGCAGCTATATACATACATTGTGGACATTACCTTCGGATTGTTGGCGTTGTTTCATTGGTTGCTGGTTTTGTGTTTGTTGTTGTTAGTCTTGTAAGATTGAGTATACATTAGCTATTTTGTGATTATTGTAGTTTCAGTTATATCAGAGTCAATTAACACCTAATTAACTCGTACGAATTATATTAAAACTTTACTTTAGAAGTATCAGAAAAAGTAACACTCAAACACAAACAAACAACAATTTTTGGACTGACTTAACTATTACCATTAATGCTATCTAACAAATTTTAAACTTGTATATAATTATGTCACAGTGTTTATTACAGTACAAGTCATCTTACCTCATTACTGTCTATTTGTTTTTACTGCACTGCATGGGGGCGTGGTCCCAAGGGACTAAGATAAAAATATAATTACTTTCTCAACAATTTTTCATCTCAGCGATATATATAGATGCTCTAGCCTTCATCCATTGGATCGACCAGCAGGGGGGAAAAGAGACCAATACCCATGGTCATCTATGTATATATACTAGATGACCCTTTACCATTTACAGTATTCTAAGTTTAAATCATCGTTTTATAGATGGTTGTTTTGACATTTCTATATTATTTTGTTGCTGTTCTACTTCCAAGTTGTTTGTTATTGCTTCTGTATGTGCTGTGGAGAACTACACCAAGTATGGGCTTCAGGGTTTCCAGGACTTTTGAAGACTTCTTTTCCTTTCTAATTTTCTTGTTGAACCCTACACTTATCAATACATGCCATGCTTTGTTGCTGTTGTTGACTGTGTAAGGTTAGTTACAAAATACTTGGTAGCAGTTGCACAGGAGAACTTTAACCAACCTAACAGAAGATGTTTGGTAAAGGATCACCTACAGTACATGTATCCTTTGGACTTGGTATGAGTTTCCCAACAGCAAGAACTCCACAAACTAAACAGCAGAATTGAGCATGAGTCATCAGTTCTGCTTCTAGTACATCATGTTGCAGGGGTGGAGTTAGGGGTCAGGTTCTAAGGTTTTAACCTGACCACTTTTTCAGCCCAGCCACACCCTCATTTTTTTTTAAACAGCAGCTTGCATGCACTAATAGTCTATGAATGTGCACTAATGCTTGTAAGGTCACTAACAATTATTATTATGCATGTCATGCATGCTTAGCAACTAGCTCAACTGCTAATAGACCACAACTACTCTACTTTGCACATACACACTCACATGTTCAAAGTTCAACCCGACCACTCTAAAATTCCTAGCTCCACCCCTGTGTTGGGTCTTTACTCCATTTTAGTTAAAAAACAGCATGTGAGCTATCTTGATTACATCATCGACAGGCACTGCTACTCACACCTTTTCAGAGGAATGACCCTAGCACTCAAAAGGGCTTCCTGACAGGAATCAACAGGGTCATGGAACACATCTTGAGTATTAGTGCTATGCTCCAGAATGCCAAGGATTTCAATCTTTGGTAGGACCTTCATTGACCTCAGAAATGCATTCGGCTCCATCTCTTATTCATTCCTTATGGACATGTCATATTTCAAAGTCCCAAGTCCTCTCTCTTCTTACATAGCAACCATGTGTTGTCATGTTGATTAGTTACACACTTACAGAGTTTGAAAAACAGATAAAAACTAGAGGGCACCTCTTCTAACCACCACCTCTTGGCAATCCTTGCAGTAAACAAAAATCTGATTCATGGTTATCACAGCGTACTAAAAGAGCTCTAAAATGACATACATAGCCAAAAAAATGAGCAAACGGTTTTAAAGTTATTCTTGCAACAAGAAATATTTCCATTAATTGTGGGAATAAGCATTCCAAGTTTGGAAAACGAAATGTTTGAGTTAGCACTGAAATAACTTGACAAAATATGTTCTTTTACAAGTTTTAGCAATTCCTTGATCTGTTTTTTTTTACTTCCGTGACTCTTGGGTTTTTCTGTGCCTATATCTACATGTAAGAAATAAAAATATGATGAAAATTGTTAAGGAATTTTCCTTTACTGCTGAATGTTTGTGCATGTCAAAGAAATGTATGATGAAGTAGATCCACCATAACTTTGAAAGAAGCATCCTATGTCTCTAAAACTTTGGAAATAGCAAGTAGATAGATGCAACAACAGTTTGAACTGATTTCATGTGTAGTCGCCAGGGATGTGTGTGGGGGGAGGGGGGAACGTACGTCAGCACCACCAAAGTATTATAAATCGCCATAACTTTTGTTGTATATGCAGGTCATTTTTTCCCCTATTTCCTTATGCTTTGTTCCTAATGATATGTTGAATGTCTCTGCAGACATATTTTCTGGGAAGATACATCAAGATCCCTAAATAAGTTGGCCTAATGATATGTTGAATGTCTCTGCAGACATATTTTCTCGGAAGATACATCAAGATCCCTAAATAAGTTGATCTATCTTGCAGTACAATTCATAACTGTACTAATTAACAAGACCAAAGTCCCAGATTTTGTCAACTGATAGAGAAGGCCCGTATCTGCAACATGTGAACCGATTATCAATAAATGTAGTGGTGTTTCACTGGCAGGCCACCACTTTGGCAACTGGAAAACACCAGAAAAAATCCCAAACCTCACCACTTCATATCACCATAACTTGCTAATACTTGGAGTACTCAAAATTTTGGCACGTAAAAAAGACAGATAATTACAAGAGCTATCCGGTGATATAAAAATTCTCTTTTTTTGGTAAAGTGTAGAAAAGTTATGAGCTTTACGGGGGGGAAACAAGATTTTTGGGGGGAAATGAGAAACATATAGACCAAATTAGGGCAAATATCATGCAAGATGTGTCCTCTTTGTAGTTTCTTGATCTGTTACAGAGGAAAAAATTGTTAAGGGGGAAAAAAGGGAAAAAAATAAATCTTGAATTTTGGAGGCATAGCCCCCCCTTAAGTCTTTTATACCAGTACAGGATGAAGGTATGTATCTGAGGACATGTCGCTTGTTAAAATGATCATAATTGCCTTTTTTAATATTTGTTTCAGCTTGAAGGTAGGATTACTTCCTGCAGTATTGGGAGGGAAATTGCAGTATATGACAGCAGATTCAAAGGTGATCTGAGCTCGTCTTTGACACATCAATTAGTTCTTATTTACCGATTTTTGGTCATCAGCAAGGAGGAGGAGAAGAAGTTGCCCCCCATCTTATGGTGAATGTTGCACCAGTTCAGCAACAGAGTGGGGTAAACGATTGCGGTGTTTTTGCAATAGCATTCACTCTGCACAAATTGCTAGGCGACAATTTGGAAGATATTGAATTTGACCAGTGTCAAATGAGAGACCATCTCCTAGACTGTCAAGAAAGTTTTCACATTTTCCGACCGATGGGTATAGGTCTAAGCACTTCCCATACAGAAAGATTGAACTATTCTGTACCTGCCTGATGCCAGAGATGTATGGGGAAACAATGATCGAGTGAACTATGTGAGCTATGGTTTACACCGACTGTGTCTGCCTTCCATCTGCCCCTGATTCCACTGAACATTGGTGCTGCACCTCATGCAATGCAAACTCATCATAACTTCAACACACTAGCTTTACTTATTTGTTTGTTGTTCTGAGATTATTGTTCTTCAATATTATTATTATTGTATATTATTATTATTGTAAACAGTGCCATTTAAATATTTTTTTTTATAATATAGTTATAAAATACTAATTGGGTACTGGGTTTCGCTTTTTCTAGAGGATATTAGCTAACATTATACAGAAGGGGTGCCTTTTCCCCTAGGATATTAGGTATGGGGGTGCTAAAATTCCTAAGTCCTAAGGGATCCTAGGAGGATGCAAAAAATCCTAGGATATTTGGAATGGGGATAACAATTTTCCTGGGGTGCCATATTTCCTGTGACACCGGGCTTTGGCAATGTTGTGGAAGTGAACTCAACACTTATGATAGGCATACTTTTGTTCAGGATTTCACTCCAAATATAGACTATAGACAAAACAAGGAGCTGTTCATGTAAAAAAATATCCTAGCAGCAATGAGTGGGGCTGCTGTAAGCATTAACCTACCATTGCCCTGTCCATCTCTACGCTTGAACTTCAATTAAACTTCAAAATTAATCCTTCCTTTTTGCCACATCTTATCGCCCCTTCATCACCTGACCATCTAGATCATCAGTTGCTGCTCTTCCCCCACCCCCCACCTTTCCACAAAGGACTTATTCTGCTTGAGGACTTTCATGTTAATTTTTTGTTACCTTCACCACTTCTCAATAAGATCCATGCAATATCTGACCTTTTTTCTCTCAATCAAATTATCCACTATCCAACTCACTACTCCCATACTGGTGTCCCCTCTATCACTATTCTTGTGCACGTACCCTCCACCCATACTCCCACCTGCTGTGAAGTCTCTCCTCCTGTATCAAACTCCGACCACAACTCCATTCTCTTCTCCCTCCCTCTCATTTCTGATTCTCCATCTCCCTCACCTTATCATCGAGTCTGGTTATATGACAGAGCAGACTTCTCTCAAGCTAACATCCTAATTAATATCATTTCCTGGGACACCCCCCCCCTCCCTCCCTTAGACAATGAAGCCTCTTGGCTCATATTTAAAGAACTCTTTACTCGCATCATGCACAAAGCTATTCCCTCTAAGCTAGTTTATCCTACAACCTGCTGTATCCCTCCCTGGATCTCCTACTCCATTCTCAAACAAATCAAAATTAATACTCCTCTGCCAAATCACTCAGATCTGCCTACTGATGCCTGGGCAGCCTATCAACATTGCCATAACCACACTCTTTCACTCCTCCGTTCAGCAAAACACTTCTTCTTCCAAAGACTATCATCTTCTCCCAACTCGAGTTCTTTTTGGAGAGCAATAAAGAAATTGGGTAAAAAAACATCTTGCATTCCATCCCTTACTAACCAAGAATAAACTTGTCAGTCTAAAGACGAGGTTCTAAATCACTTCTTCTCAAGCTTTAATAAGTCTTCTCCACCCCTCTGTAATCACACACGTATCTCCTCCACCCTTCCCTTGCCAACCTGAGCTCCTCTGCTCACTGGAGGAGATTGTAAGTCTTCTAACTTACATTCCCTCTGAGAAATCAACTGGCCCTGATTCTCTCTGCCAGAATGCTTAGCCACAGCTGCATCCATATCAATTCCTCTTTCTCTTATCTTTAATTCCTCCCTCTCTACTGGTTTACTACCCACTGACTGGAAGCATTCCTTTGTAGTCAAAACATCTCCACCCTCATCTTTACCCAAGGATTACTTATCATCCAATCTCCTGCCACTATTTACACAAACTTATCACCATACAAATGTTTTGTCAAACGTTCAGTTCGGATTTCGCCTTGGTCTGTCTACCGAAATAGCAATACTTAATGTAACTCAATCCTGGGTTGCTTCCCTGGATGCCCACAAGTCTGTCTGTGCAGTCTTTCTAGATATCAAGAAAGTTTTTGACTCTGTGTCGCATAGACCACTCTTAAGTCCTCACTTAATATTCCTTCTCGCCTCCTCTGTTGGCTCACTTCTTATCTTACAGCCTGGTCACAGAGTGTCGCTCTCTCTGGTGCTCTCTCTTCTTCATGTCATGCATCCTCTGGAGTACTTCAAGGATCTATTCTTGGTCCTCTTCTCTTCGTTCTTTACATTAACGACATTGCAAAGCTCCCACTCTCGACATCTTCTACACTTACTCTCTATGCAGACGACATCCTCTCTCCCATCCATTCTCTTCAACCTCTTCCTTAGATCCAGTCATTGACATTATATCATCATGGCTATCTACCCGTCTCCTAATAATAAGAGCAAGTACATGATGATCTCTCGTAAACCTATCGCATCCTCATACTCCACTGTATTAGTCCTCAATAGTACTCCCCTTAATCTCGTCACTTCATTTACATACTTAGGAGTAACTTTCACCTGGAACCTCTCCTGGAACCTGCACATTAGCAAAGTAAGCACTAAATCAAGGAAAATAATAGGATTAATTTATCGCAACTTTTACCATCACTTATCCTCTCATATGCTTACACGACATTAGTTCTCCCTCATCTAAGTTACTGTTCCTCTGTGTGGTCACCTCCTCCCTCTTCTTGTAATTCAAAATCCTTAGAACACATTCAGCACTTTGCACTGAGACTCTGTACTCGCCAATGGACTTCTGACTATGCATCCAACCTCTCCACCTTTAAACTTCCTACACTCAAATAAACATGCTCGGGCAAGGCTCCTTCTAATTTACAAAATAATAAACAATTACATCCATTTTCCTCCAGACTCAATCCAATTAGCTCCTACTCCGCTCATGTCTTCTCGCCAATACCATCCATTGAACATCATAATCCCATTCTCCCACACTGCATCCATTTTGTTCCCTCCACCACAGCTCTTTGGAACTCACTCCCAACCTCCATTAGATCCTCGTCCTCACTCTCTTCCTTCAACTTGAATCATTTTTTCTACCTATCATGTTATCATGTATACACTAAATAGCTTTTACTACTGAGCTCATTTTTCAAAAAAGGGGGGGGAAAGGCAACAGGATTATCTACAAGGACAATAATAAGGATAACAAGGTCAATCTCACCTGACAACACCTTTCTGACACCAAAACAAAATTGCAAATACTTATTGACCTGAACGCATTTGACAGAGAAGCTCTCTCATCTGTGTGTACACTTTCTTTTGGACCAAAGTCTGTAGTGTACAACCTCATTCTCCAATTATCATTATGGCTATTTGCATGTCATTTGTGTATGGAGTAAATGTAGAATGCTTGTCTAATTGCACAAGCACAACAAAATATTTTCCTCTAGTTTTACCACATATATAATATTGTTCCACTCACTGCGCCTCTTCCTGCCACTATATTCACATGCATAAGATAGTGCTCCTTTGTTACGAGTGTAGGACTTCAAAATCTCCTTCGTACATACCATGTACGTAATTCGGTGTTTTAGAGATCTGCCAGTTTAGTTAACAAATGGGACCTAATATCACTGTTTAGGCAGCTAAGAAGCCAGTTTTAACTCTGGTGTTGTTTTATTGTTTGTTGGGCTTTTAGGGGTTGGTTTACGTCTGCCATTTAAATAACCATATATCGCAATGGTGTGGTTATGTTCATATTCCGTATTGTACTTCCGACCAGTTGCTAGCCATCTAGCCTAGTTTGCTGTTCATTATGTTTGAGCTGTAGAGTATATCACTACCTAGTATGTATGCACACAATATCATAATTTGTCGGAAACGACCTGGAAAACAAAGTAAGAGAAACCTTAAAATAAACCATTGATGTAGCTTCATGCGATATTATCGCCTGCACCTGATATGGCTCATATAAATATGAATTGTAGGTCTAAACTCAAGACAAATCCTATATTTATCACATTAAATAACTGCAGCACAGTCAGTGCCCTACACATTCTTTTTCACGTAGGTTATTATTACGATCAAGACTATGAGTTATATATTACCACCAATATACCAGTTTCAATTGATGTCCTTCATCTGTGAAGGAGACTGTGCTTTAACGTCATATTATTATGTCACTTTCCTCAAATTCAAACATGTATACCTTCCCTTTGAAATTATAGGCCAATTCTAATTGTTGATTACATATTCTTTGTTTATTATAGAATTCAAATTGATGGTATTCTAAATGTATATAATTACAAAATCACATCTGCTTTGCAAACAATTAATAGTCTTGGCCGTGGATGCAGATCTCCTTGTGTTCAAGCCAGTGCTTCCTCTGACAGTCTTGATTGCAATACTGCACTGCTCCACATCTAGTGCACTTCTTGAGATATCCTGAAGTCTTCTTACAGTAGGTGCATTCCAGTGAAAGGTCGGAATAGACAGGCTTAGATGCAGATTCTTTCTCGTCAGGCTGTGGCTTCACAGTGGCATTACAAGTCATCTTGTGTTCAGACCAGTGCTTTGATTGACAATCTTTACCACAGTACTGGGCTGCTCCACATCTGGCGCACTTCTTGAGAAAATTAGATATTTTCTTGCAGTTCAAACATTTGAGATGTTGACTGCCAGTTTTTCTCAGCAAGTCAACTGTAGTAATATCCTTACTTTTCTCAATAGTGTTGCTGGAAGGATTAGTTTTTGAGGGTGTACTGGCATTTTCTGGTGTACAGGTACCACGGTGAACTGCCCAGTGCTTCGTTTGGCAGTTTTTACTGCAATAGCTTGCACTCTTGCACCTGCTGCACAATTTTGAGGTTAAATTTGACTTTCCACAGAACTCACATTTCGTGCCACTTGCTACACATTGAGGCAGATTAACAGTGCTAGGTGTATTCAAACATTCCGCATCTGCTAATGCAAATTCAATGTCAGGATCACACAGAAGGAAATAGACGACTGCTCGAGTAAAAAAGTTATCCACTTTCAAACTACGAAGGATGTGATATCGGCTGTGATTACCAGCACTTTGCAAGCTTCCGTTGGTCCGCCTTGCAAAGTATTCAAGTATTTTTTGTAGTAATTCGAGATCTGTGTCATCCATAACTAAGTTTGTGACAGCTAAGATATTTGTTGGGCACACAATTTTTCCCCACTTTGTGGTAACCACTTTGGAATCATCATGACGATTCAAGAAGCAAAAGGCTAAATCAACGGCTGGAGTCTGATGCTGATAGTCAAACAAGACTCTGTTAACTATAATATATCCAAGACAAATTTCTTTTCCAGGGGATAGCAAATGAAAATAGGTATCTTTGAATAAAGATTGCAAAACTACCTTGACTTTAACTGAAGGTGGAAGGATCGATAAATCCTGGTTGCAACTCTCGACAAGATTAGCTTCTGCATTCGTAAATTGACTTTGTGAATGTGCTGCTATTATGTCCAATGACATGTCTAATGGCATGATCGACTGTCCATGGTCAGGATTAACTATAAAGCATGCATTTTCTTCTTCAAAGTTGTGAGCCTGACGGTGGCAAGAAACCACCATTTTTCCTTTGGCTTTAGACAGCTTGATGTTTACCGTATTGTACCTAATTGGGTAACAATACTTTAACTGAAGGCTGAGTGAGCTGCAAGAGATCTGCAATTCATTTGATGCGAGTCTGACTGTGCTTAGTTTGTGAGTGGAAAGAGCTTCCAGCGTTGAGGTTGAAAGTGTTATTTCCGTCTCTGATCTAAAGCCATCACAATTGTGGTAACCCTAAAGAAGAATTCTTGAAAAAAGTACTTTTCTGATGCGAGACAAAGGAATAGTCTGGCTTAAGAAACTCGTAATGTACAAATGATCCTTGCAAATATTTCAGTGATACACAAGGAATGATTGTAACAAACATATTTATTTCTGGTTGCATGATGGTCAGTGCTACTGTTGCCTTGTAATTCTCCTTCACAAGTTTCAGTGGTGCAAAGAATTGAATTTGTAGAGAGTTTTCAGAAACAGCACAATCCAAGCAGTCAAAGATATGAACATCTCTCCCAGCTCTGGCTTCTTTCAAAAGGTGACCCGAATCTGAAGACACACTTTTGTGAACCAGGACAATAAAATGAGGTGTGAGATAAAAGTTAAGCAAACAAAGCGGTATTTCAGCACAGAACACGGCTATGGAATTCTGTAAAGGAATCTGCTTGCACAATGGACAGTCATCTTCAGTCACTGTGAGATGAGCATGAATGTCATGGAGGAGCATTTGTGTCTGCAAGCAATAAAGAAAAGGTTGAACTTTCCTCACAAGTGAGGTACACAAAGGCTCCCAAAAGGCATAATCGCATAGGGCAATGCCAGAAACAGTGATGAAACGATTCAAAATACGAAGTCCAGTTTCGATGCTTATACCATTCAAAACCATTTTATACTTGCCCTGGCTGAGAAATGTATAAGCAGATGACTGCATAAGGTTTATTAAGCATCAGTTATGTTAGCAGGCTCAATGCGAGGCAATCGAGATAGTGTTAGTGCCTGCGCACCTGAAACCTTTTCCCATATCAACACTTGTTTATGCTGAAGAAGTTTAAGCTTATTTGCCATGCTTGGTGGGGTTGGCTTGATCAAAGTGGTTGATGCAAAACCACAACCTTCATGGTTTATACAACGGGCTCCAAAAACCAAAGGGAACATTTTGCAGTCAAACCCAAAGCTCAAATTGAGAAACTCTTCAATGGTATTGGCTAACTTTTTATATACCAGTGTTGTAGTGTAGAGAAAGCCGTTATCCTTTAGTAAAGGAAGAGTGGCTAAAACAATATTGGGAGGGCCTACGTGATCCATAAGATTAGAGGTAACTATGATGCTATATTTAGGTCCTTCACACTCACCACCTTCTTTCTGCTTCTTCTGCTGCAACTCTTGACAGAAAGTCAGAGCATGCTGAGTATTAAACAGAAAAGAGACAGGAATACTTTTATTCACCAGAACTCTATTTGAAGACTGAACCCACATGGCGAGCTGTTGAACGCTATTGGCAAGAAATGGTTTGGACTGAAAGCTTGTGGGTGAAACTGTGACTTCATTAGGTAGTTGTCTTCTCCCTGTGGACTTGAAGTTCTGTGGAGAGAACTTGACTGTGTGGTAGTATCCACTAAAAGGCATGGAACCATAATGCAAGTTATACACTCCATCTTGTTTCTCGTACAATGTAAGATTAACACTGTGTGCTTTCTTTTTTTGCGGTAGATTCAACACACTTTCAGCAAAGCAGTTTCCTGACAAAATGTAGGACTCAACTTCAGGCTGTCGAGCAGCTACATCTTTTAAAATTCCAAGTCCATGAATGTGTGTAACATACAGGGAGTACACAAAGGAATTATATTCCATATTACTTTTTCTACCATGCCTCTCCAACGCTTGATTGCGTGACACATGCATGGACTTCATTGAGCCAACAGATACTTCTCTGTGAAACCACATCTTCCAAACATGAGCAATGTCAGAAAGACAAGTTGAAGAAGTAAAGCTTACAAGATGCTGCATAGGATTGCCTCTGCTAGCCCATTCATCCAAAGATGTTGAGAATTTAAGTAGCAACATCAGTGAATCATTCAAAATTTTCAGATGTTCAAAATAGAGCTCGTGGCAATACCAAATAGCCCACATAGCACTAAGCCATTTCTTCCGTTCCATCACACCCTCTGGAAGCTGAAGGCATAAATGCAAGATCACTATATTTCTGGCAAGAACTGCAGCACTGTGGTCATTGAGCGTAAAATGTACGCCCTCAAAATGCTTGGGTGCATTAGAAATTGAGAAATCAAAATTCTTCCATAAGGTATAGAAGCAAGAACGTATATCTCCACACCCTAGAGATAAGATGGAGGGTTCATGCTCTTCTGCACAGCTTTCAAGGAAGTCCTCTGCCGGTGTATTCCCATAGGCATAGTAAAATCTGAAGCTTCCATGGTAGCAGTACCTTGCCAAAGGAAATGTCGATAAATTCCTGCCATTTTGTTCTTCAACTGGACTGCTCACATTTGGAACTTCTTCAGAGGCCATCTTAAAAAAAACACCACATTCAACTGTAAACAAATACAAGTGTGATAACTATGTATTTTATATTACAAAAGCACAAACAAAAATAACCTGTTACACAACAAGAGTGTAACCATGTAGACCACAACCAGTTAAATGACCCTTTACCGTTTAAAATCACATACTGTATTTCATCGATCACTTCACAACCTTGAATAGTTTTATTCCTAGTTCCCATTTCCCACCTAGTTCCCATTTTCCACTTAATTAGCTTGCACCCTTGAATAGTTTGTGCAAATATGCCCACCCAATATGCCCACCCTTATTAATACACAAGCAACGATAGCAAATATTATGTGTGTGTGTGATCTTATTTCTCATGTGCAATACTAATGACATTGGAGGTGGTTCCTTCGCCAGCATCAGCGAGGGAGAGTTTGGGGACTTACATGATGAAATTGTTGTAGAGGACAACTAACTGTTTAGTAAACTTACTAATAATAGCTCAGGTATCTTAATTTTTCTAATTGCTAAGCTACAACAACTGCTAATAAGCAAAGTCTTGTGAACTGTGATTGACGGCATACCCTAAAAGCTAAGGCCAACACTTGGCATCCACCCCAACCAGAAAAAAATTGTCCACAAGGCCGCTCGTGCTCTTTTTACTAAGCTGAAGCACATGTTCAGTCGATCAGTTCACGCTGCTGTCGTGTATAGTCCATGCAAGTTCTAAGTGGTACAAATGAATAGACTGCGTGGAGGAAATAGGTTATGTGATTTTAAATGGTTTGTCTATGAACAGGTCAATCCAACAGAGTTGCTGGACATTTTTGTTCTTGTTTAAATTTTTTTGTCTCATTTTATTTTTTTGTTGTTTCATTGGCAGTAGAGAACTAACACCAATTATGTTTCTGGATACTAATTGTGCAGTGGGACAACACCAAGTATGTTTCTGCATACTAATTGTGCAGTGGAGAACTAACACCAAGTATGTTTCTACATACAGTGCAGAACTAGACCAAATTTAGCTTCATGTTCCAAGGACTTTTAATGTCCACTACACATATGAACACCTGCCATGTCTTCTTGTTATTGTGTATTGTACCTATCTATACTACTCCATTCACAAACACCAGTTCTTAACATACCTGTTGACTGCACCCATGTATACTCGGGTTCAAGGACTGGTAACAGTTGTACATGAGAACTCCACCAACCAAAGTCTACTACATCTAACTCTACCACCCCTAACTTGCTTTTCTTCCCACAAAACACAGTCAAACAACCTGAAAAATCTAAAAAACAAATGGCAGAACACAGGTCATTTGTTCTGCTTCTAATACCATATATGCTCTTACTGAATTTTAAAAAGCAAGTGAACTAGTTTGATTGCACCATCAACTAGCAAGATGTCAGCACCAGTGCACTGCCTCCTCCCAGTCACAGTCGATAGCTAGCAAGATGTCAGCACCAGTGCAATGCCTCCTCCAAGTCATTGCTGATAGCTGGCAAGATGCCAGGACCAGTCTGCCTCCTGCCAGTCACTGTTGACAGCTAGCAAGATGTCAGTACCAGTGCACTGCCTCCTGCCAGTCACTGTTGATAGCTAGCAATATGTCATTACAAGAGAACTTCCTTCAGGCGCATGGATCTAGAACCCCTGTATGACCCGCTTTGCTTGGGGTGCTAAGGTTGTAATAAGCAAATGATAAACCACATTCAACCTTGAATGTACCATCCGGTATACAGCCATGCTAGATTCAGAGCTAAGCCTTGCTGAAATAGTTAAATGTAGATGTGCTAACCAAGCACCCTGAAAGCTGATACTCATCAATCATACTGTGAGGTCAGTGCGACTTGACTCACCACGTGTTGTGTGACTTGCTTGTGTGCCACTGCTGAGCCATCATGTGGTGTGTCCCTGCCGAGCCATCATGTGGTGTGTCCCTGCTGAGCCATCATGTGGTGTGTCCCTGCTGAGCCATCATGTGGTGTGTCCCTGCCGAGCCATCATGTGGTGTGTCCCTGCTGAGCCATCACGCTGGCCATCATGTTGTGTGACTTGTGTGTTCTAGCTGAGTCATCGTGTTGTGTGTAGCATTCTGGTGCAGAGAAGCATGAGGCCAGTGAAGCCATAAATATTCCTAACTGATAGTTAGTCTATGCATACTTATGGCCTGAAATATTATAAAGCCAGCTTGCATATGGGATAATTACATTTATTATGGGGAGGGGGGGGGGATTTTATTGGTGTCTTGTTACTATTTAGTGTTTGGTGGACAAAGATCACAGAGGTGGTCTAACACACTGTGTCTCCCCAAGAACATTCACCACAACAGCTGGGGACACCTTAACCTTTGCAGCTGGCAAAGCTTTCCCAGCTAATTGGGAGGGAGAGCATAATGATATCAGAAGTATTTAGGAAAGAGAAAGTCAGTGAGTTTGATAGGGAACTCTTGTCATGCAGAAAGGAGCCAAGAGTATGACCTGCCATCTTTAATAAATTATCTGCACAACAGAAGAAGAAATGTTATAAGCAACATCTAAGCTCCAAGAAAGTTTTGGAGAAAGTTTATGGGTTCTTAAGATCCTAAAGTGGGCATGTTTTGTGCTCTTTGTAAGAAATGGGGAAGACCACCTCCAAGTGCGAAAGGTTGGTGGACAACAAGGGGAATTGTTGACTGGAACCATGCCACTGAAACAGCTTAGTGGGTCTAACTAACAGCAGTTGTAACAAGAGTAGCTAAGCAAGCACAGCAGTAGATGTTATTCAAATGCAATGTGCAGGTGCTGAGCAGTTGTAACAAGAGTAGCTAAGCAAGCACAGCAGTAGATGTTATTCAAATGCAATGTGCAGGTGCTGCTGAGGGGCCATCCTGAGGCTGGCACACAATATGTCTTGAGGCCTTCGCCTCGCTTTGGGTCGCAGCCCCTCAGTTCGAGCAGTTCACAATATCTGCCTGATCGCGTTGCATCGCTTCTCCAATTACAAATCATCCACTCATTAATAATGAGTTTTCAATCTCTAAATGACTACCCATGCAGCCATATACTAAGGAAGTTCCTCCTCTATCAACCTTTCCACATTCATCTCTTCCTTTGAAACACAAATAAAGCACACCAACATGTGTCTATAGACGCATCTTGACCGGAACTAGAACAGAATCGAGTCTATTTAAGGCAAGCAACAAGATGCAATCTTCAGATATTGTGAACCAGCTTTTATGCTCAGTACAAATCACATTTCAGTATTGATTGAAGCAATTGGCACTTGGATTGCTTATATAGAGAGTCCAAAGAAGTCACTACTTTTCTATTTTAGTGGGACATCAGTACTCGGGAGGAGCATGGCATATGGTGGTAAACTAGAAGAGCACTTCTTAACGTTACTTCACGTCCATTCCACAGATGCCGGGACTACTGCAGAAGCTCTACAGTTCTTCTTACAGCAGAAGCAATTGGCACGGATATGATGGTGCTGCTACATGTTTTTTGAAGATAAACGAGTTCAAAAGCGAATTCAGACCTTCTCTGCTCATGCAATCTCATACACTGTTCTTGTCACAGGTTACAGCTTGCTTCAATTCAATTCAGCTGTGTCAGTGAAGGAGATAGGAGTTTCATTGACCAGAGTTTTGAAGTTGTTTTTATTATTCCCTCCAAATAGCAGAGGCTTTGAATGGCCATCGAGACTGTTCTGGTTTCCCTGAGCTGTAAATCATGCAGCCAAGTGACACGAGGGGGCTATCACATGAGCCATGTGTTCAGGCAATTTTCAAGCAACTGCCTCCATTGTTGAAAACACTTCCACAGTTTATACGAGTCATCTGAAGATGCTGAAGCATATGGTAAATCCTGCCTTTGGGACTTTGGGCTAGTATTAATGGTGTATGAAGCAGTTATCTACCATCAAAAGTTCTGTGCCCTTTCTCGCTTAAAATTCTTAATGCAGAAGAAGACGGCTGACTTCAGCAAGCTTCTCTTTATGCTCAGTAGCACACTTGATCATCTAGATTCCATTATGGAGAGTGATGCCAGTTGCTGTACTGCAGCTAAGGTGGCCATAGCAAACCTGTAAACTGTGCATGGAATACAATCCAAGGAGTAGGGGTCCAAGAGTACGGAAATCACCGTCTCAGTCAGTTCAACAGTTTCGAGCTATTCCTTATCTTGAAGCACAGCTATCCAATATTCACAGCTGCTTCTCAGGGGAGGTAGTTGAGCTAGAACTTTGTCTTACCATCAGTATTTAACAGTACCCTTCTTCCTGATGATGGGACACTTCTCAGAGGTTATGGAAAATCAAAGCTAATCTCAGTGGTTATGGAATCTCTCAGCTACTTCTCGGAGCTTATGGTAACTCTCGGTGTCAACCTTGGCTACTTTCCATTGAGAACAAGCAGAGGTAATGTTTGAAGGAATTAGGTATTTTTCTCCTGCTATTTCAAGAAAGAAGAATTGCTATATAGGGAAATGGCAGATTTTAAGAGAGCTGTTTTCCTAGAGAAGAAGGTTATGATGGCAAAGAACACCAGCTCCGCATCTGTGCAGGATGTAAAATATGCCATGGAAACAAGTTATGCTTGTATATTTCTAGAAACTTTAAAAAAAATGATGAACATTATTTTTTCTGGCACTTCCAGTAGGCACTGCCTCTGTGGAACGATCACTTAGTCTTAGTCATATAAAATTTAAAAACAAACAAGACTATGCAATTGCCTAGCTGACTGTAGTGCAGCACCACTCATGAGGATACCTGCTGAAAGGTCTGTAATTGATGCACTAAAATTTGTGGAATCTTAGACATTTTCAAAGAACATTATCCTAGAATGCTATTTCACTGGAGTAGTTTAGTTATTGTTGAAAGCTTTTGTGTTGACTTCATGGCTAGAAGCATTGTTTGTTGGCTATATAATGTGCACTTGTTGGCTGTTGTTCAGTGACAAAAATCTCAGGGGAAATCCCAGGGGAAATCCCAGGTGCTATCCCTTACCCTCTGTATACATTCCCTGCCAACCAGCATCAGGCCAAAAACCTCAGGGGGAAATCCCAGGTGCCACCCCCTTGTGATGTGGTGTTCGAATGCTGCTTTTGTCAATTTATCATGCAAACTAACTATGTCCAAGGCATCAAGGCATTTACTACTGCAACCTTCTCATCCAGCCTACTATAATTGATTCTGAATTTAAGATAGTAGTCCCATAGTCCCCTAATCAAAAGGGCTAGTACCTTTAACTTTCAAACATCCACATTTTCTACACAGCTCACGGCCTGAGACGGAGAGTGTTGGAGCTGATGGTGATGGTATGGTGTTGCATCTATATATGCTTCTGTAGATTAGAGTTGAATTGACAAGGAAACCCAAGCCATTCCTTCCCTATCTGCTACTGCTTCCACATCTGATCATCTGATTTGAAGTCGCCCGAGTGATACTGGATTTATCAGTAGCAATTCAAGACTTTCTGACACAGAGGATTTGAACTTTTGACAAACCACTTTCAGCCGTACAAAAACAATGCTCTAAGGCAGTTACAACAAGACATGGCCAGTTAAATTTAGATATATACCTTTGCTGGATGAATATCCTTGATTGGTTTACTCCCTCTCAGAGAAAAGAGGTTTCGACAA
Organism: Cladorhizidae sp. MBARI D1340-BT2; assembly: GCA_028752905.1. NCBI lineage: Eukaryota > Metazoa > Porifera > Demospongiae > Poecilosclerida > Cladorhizidae > Cladorhizidae sp. MBARI D1340-BT2. Next base: position 4,112,682 of record JAQNBH010000016.1, on the reverse strand, counting down.
GTGCAACCCACATACCATTTTTTTTCTGGACCAGGACCACATTCTTTTTCTGGACCATGCATGATTAAATTCTGCTTTATACTCCAAGATACTCCCAGACTTCCAATCATTCCTCTATGTTGGAAGTCAGGGACTAACATTATCCATATTCGAATGAGGGGAATGAGTCTATGGGCATCATGAAATTGCATGTGTGTACCCTAAATTTGGTATTAATTAATGGTTGGTAATTTTAGTAATTTTATTCATGAGTACTAAATATATAAATTCATGACAAAAATGACTACAAGTAATTTCCATAAACAAGTGAAGCACCCTTACCTTTTCCAAATGAATGGTAAGGTGCTTTTCCCCTTCCTTTTATCTTTTGTTCCACTATAAAATTGTGTGCCTCAATATTATCCCCGACTCCCAACACTTCTAATAGTTTCATGCGGGCCAGGTAAGGAGAAGGAGGTGACTGCAGGCAGGTTTTCATGAGCTTCCTTATGCAATAGTTACATATACCAGAGCCATTCACTTTGAAGGCCATAGTGGCTATATTGGTTGAAACATTCCAACATCTGACTACATAAGGGCTCATTACAGTCACCAGCATTTCTCTCCCCAACAATAATTATGGCTATGGATATTGGATACGCTTCAATATTCAATAAAGCCTTGGGATAAAACGTATGACATACGTACGACGATGCCAAGTAGAATGTATAGCTTTAAAGAGCTTAGCTACAGTAACTTAGGGCTTACATTTAGGAGCGAGAGATCCAAGATAAGTTCATTTATTGACTCAACGAGGTCCTAGGGTAGTCGCGAGTCAGCACAGTCGTTCCGCAACTATATTTTTGGTATGAAGTGTTACAGGAAGCTAGGCTCTGGGCCAATATCTCTGGTGCACTTCACTGGATATTTCACTCGCTTGCGGCCTAGTTGCTCGTGGAATCGTCAGCTACAGACAATTGGCTGTCCAGTTTTTCCCCCTAAATTTTATGACGCTTATCCGCCTCTTTTATGTCAGCAACAACTCCAGAAATGAAGATGCACAAGTTTCAATATTTAGTAGGTAAAGTTATATACCTATGGAATCTAAACTGGAGCCTTCTGGCCTCTACGGGAAGCGCCTGGATGGCACACGTTGGTTCCGTGGGAAGTGTGGGAAATTGTTGGTGTGGAATGACACTTGCATTGACACTTTCTCTCCCTCCTACATTGGTAGTGCCCCACAGTGGCAGGAGCAGTAGCGGCTTTGGCTGAAGAAAGAAAGAGAGAGTAGTACAGCAATTTACTCCAGATAACTTGGATTATCATTACATGCATTATTATCACTATTATCATTATCATTATCATTATTTTTATCAAAATAAAATTTTAAAAATGAATAAATTAATGCCATTGATTACGTTCAGTCCAACGGAAGTCGAGTGCGCACACGGGCTGTTGTGGAAGTGCTCAGGATTTCACTCCAAATATAGATTATCGACAAAACAAGGAGCTGTTCATGTAAAAAAAAAATCCTAGCAGCATTACATCACAATGAGTAGGGCTGCTGTAAGCCTTAACCTACCTTTGCCCTGTCCCTAACCAGGGGGCCTAATTCAGTACTATATTTTCTCTAAGGAATTGATGTTATCATATATATGGTAACTAGCTGGGATGTGTCATGAGGAACCAACCAAACGATATTGCCATTAGTTCAACATTCTTGCAAGCAAGGCCATATAGTGATTGCGACAGAATAATGCCAGTGTGGTGTCAGAGGTGGTCCTAGTCCTAGTCGGGACATCCAACATCACATGGAACATCACAGTGGAAGTACATCATCATAGATGTATAAGAGTTCTTCAAGGAAGCAAAGAGGAAGGAAAAGTCAATCATGAGAGAGAGTGACCAGAGATTGTAGATCGAAATAGACATGGTGGAGGTATAGTGTAAAGTCAAGCCTTCTCGCCTCAATCATCTCTCTCCCATCCATCTCTACGCTTGAACTTCTAATTATCTCAATTAGGCTTCCAAATTCATCCTTCCTTTTTGCCACATTTTATCGCCCACCTTCATCACCCGACCGTCTAGATCATTTACTTGCCTCACTTGCTGCTCTTCCCTCCACCCCCCATCTTTCCACAAAGAAACTTATTCTGCTTGGGGACTTTAATGTTAATTTTTTGTTACCTTCACCGCTTCTCGATAAGATCCACACAATATTTGACCTTTTTTCTCTCAATCAAATTATACACTATCCAACTCACTACTCCCATACTGATGTTCCCACTATCATTGATCTTGTCTACGTACCCTCCACCCTTATACTACCACCTGCTGTGAAGTCTCTCCTCCTGTATCAAACTCCGACCACAACTCCGTCCTTTTCTCCCTCCCTCTGATTTCTGATTCTCCATCTCCCTCACCTCCTCATCGAGTCTGGTTATATGACAGAGCAGACTTCTCTCAAGCTAACGACCTAATTGATATCATTCCCTGGGACACCATTCCCCCCCTTAGACACTGAAGCATCTTTGCTCATATTTAAAGAACTCTTTACTCGCATCATGCACAAAACTATTCCCTCTAAGCTAGTTTATCCTACAACCCGCTGTATCCTTCCCTGGATCTCCTACTCCATTCTCAAACAAATCAAAATTATAAATAGATTATACTCCTCTGCCAAATCACTCAGATCTGCTGATGCCTGGGAAGCCTATCGCCGTTGCTGTAACCACACTCTTTCCTCCTCCGTTCAGCAAAACACTTCTTCTTCAAAAGACTATCATCTTCTCCCAACTCTAGTTCTTTTTGGAGAGCAATAAAGAAATTAGGTAAAAAAACATCTTGCATTCCATCCCCTACTTACCAAGACCAAACTTGTGCTTCCCATCAGTCTAAAGCCGAGGTTCTAAATCACTTCTTCTCAAGCTGTTTTAATAAGTCTTCTCCACCCCTCTGTAATCACACACTGTCTCCTCCACTCTTCCCTTGCCCACCTGAGCTCCTCTGCTCAACGGACGAGATTGTAAGTCTTCCAACTTGCATTCCCTCTGAGAAATCAAACTGGCCCTGATTCTATCTCTGCCAGAATGCTTAGATCCACAGCTGCCTCCATATCAATTCCTCTTTCTCATACTGTCTCCTCCACTCTTCCCTTGCCCACCTGAGCTCCTCTGCGCACCGGACGAGATTGTAAGTCTTCCAACTTGCATTCCCTCTGAGAAATCAACTGGCCCTGATTCTATCTCTGCCAGAATGCTTAGATCCACAGCTGCCTCCTTACCAATTCCTCTTTCTCATTCCTCCCTCTCTACTGGTGTACTACCCACTGACTGGAAGCATTCCTTTGTAATTCCTATCCCCAAAACATCTCCACACTCGTCTTTCCCCAAGGATTATCGTCCAATTTCCTAATAAGCAAGATATTAGAACGCAACTATTTACACAAACTTATCACCATACAAGACGTTTTGTCAAACATTCAGTTCGGATTTCACCCAGGTCTGTATAATGAAATAGTAATACTTAACGTAACTCAATCCTGGTTTGCTTCCCTGGATGCCCACAAGTCTGTCTGTGCAGTCTTTCTAGACATCAAGAAAGCTTTTGACTCTGTGCCGCATAGACCACTCTTAAACACTCTGTCTCCTCACTTAATATTCCTTCTCACCTCCTCTGTTGGCTCACTTCCTATCTTACGGCCCAGTCACAGAGTGTCACTATCTTTGGTGCTCTCTCTTCTTCGTGTCATGCATCTTCTGGAGTACCTCAAGGATCTATTCTTGGTCCTCTTCTGTTTGTTCTTTACATTAACGACATTGCAAAGCTCCCACTCTCGACATCTTCTCTCTATGCAGACGATATCCTCTCTCCCATCCATTCTCTTCAACCTCTTCCTTAGATCCAGTGCAATCAGACATTGACATTATATCATCATGGCCATCTTCCCGACTCCTAATAATTAACCTAATAAGAGCAAGTACATGATGATCTCTCGTAAACCCATCTCATCCTCATACTCCACTGTATTAGTCCTCAATAATAATGCTCCCCTTGATCTCGTCACTTCATTTACATATGTGGAGTGACTTTCACCTGTAACCTCTCCTGGAACCAGCACATTAGCAAAGTACGCACTAAATCAAGGAAAATAATAGGATTAATTTATCGCAACTTTTACCTTCACTTATCCTCTCATATGCTAATTAAACTTTACACAACATTAGTTCTCCCTCATCTAAGTTACTGTTCCTCTGTGGTCACCTCGTACTCGCCAATGGACTTCTGACTATGCATCCAACCTCCCCACCTTTAAACTTCCTACACTCTCAAATAGACGTGCTCGGGCCAAGCTCCTTCTAATTTACAAAAAAATTAACAATTACATCCAGACTCAATCCAATTAGCTCCTACTCCGCTCATGTCTTCTTGCCAATACCACCCATCGAACATCATAATCCCATTCTCCCACACTGCATCCATGCAGTCTTCCTTCGTTCCTTCGACCACAGCTCTTTGGAACTCACTCCCAACCTACATTAGATCCTCGGCCTCACTCTCTTCCCCTTGAAACGATTTATTAAACAATTCTTCGCCTAACTTGAATCATTTTTCTACCTATCATGTTATCATGTATGCAAGGCTCTAAATAGCTTTTGCTACTGAGCTCATTTTTCAAAAAAAACACGCTACAGGATTATCTACAAGGACAATAATAAGGATAGCAAGGTCAATCTCACCTGACAACACCTTTCTGACACCAAAACAAAATTGCAAATACTTATATATAGACCTGGACGTATTTGACAGAGGAGCTCTCTCATCTGTGTGTACACTTTCTTTTGGATCCAAAGTCTGTAGTGTACAACCTCATTCTCCAATTATCATTATGACTATTTGCATATGGTTCATTTGTGTATGGAGTAAATGTAGAATGCTTGTCTAATTGCACAAGCACAACAAAATATTTTCCTCTAGTTTTACCACCTATATAATATTGTTCCACTCACTGCGCCTCTTCCTGCCACTTTATTCACATCCATAAGATAGTAATCCTTTGTTACGAGTGTATGACTTCAAAATCTCCTTCATACATACCACGTACGTAATTCGGGCTTATACGGTATTTTAGAGATCTGCCAGTTTAGTTAACAAATGGGAGCTAATGTCACTGTTTAGGCAGCTAAGAAGCCAGTTTTAACTCTGGTGTTGTTTTATTGTTTGTTGGGCTTTTTGGGGTTGGTTTACGTCCGCCATTTAAATAACCATATATTGCAATGGCGTGGTTATGTTCATATTCTGTATTGTACTTCCGGCCAGTGATATATAGCCATCCAGCCTAGTTTGCTGTTCATTATGTTTGAACTGTAGAGTATATCACTACCTAGTATGTATGCACACAATATCATAATTTGTCGGAAACGACTTGGAAAAAAAAGTAAGAGAAACCTTAAAACAAAACATTGATGTAGCTTCATGCAATATTATCGCCTGCACCTGATATGGCTGATATAAATATGTATTGTAGGTCTAAAGGTGATATCTCAAGACAAATACTATATTTTTCACATTAAATAACTGCAGCACAGTCAGTGCCAACACATTCTTCCCAGATGATCACGTAGGTTATTATTACAGATCAAGACTATGAGTTATATACTACCACTAATGTACCAGTTTCAATTGATGTCCTTCTTCATCTGTGAAGGAGACTATGCTTTAACATCATATTATTATGTCATTTTCCTCAAATTCAAACATGTATACCTTCCCTTTGAAATTATAGGCCAATTATAATTGTTGATTACATATTCTTTGCTTATTGTAGAATTCAAATTTATGGTTTTCTAAATGTATATAATTACAAAATCACATCTGCTTTGCAAACAATTAATAGTCTTGGCCGTGGATGCAGATCTCCTTGTGTTCAGGCCAGTGCTTCCTCTGACAGTCTTGATTGCAGTACTGCACTGCTCCACATCTTGTGCACTTCTTGAGACAACCTGATGTCTTCTTACAGTAGGTGCATTCCAGTGAAAGGACAGGCTTAGATGCAGATTCTTTCTCATCAGGCTGTGGCTTCACAGTACAAGTCATCTTGTGTTCAGACCAGTGCTTTGATGACAATCTTTACCACAGTACTGGGCTGCTCCACATCTGGCGCACTTCTTAAGAAAATTAGATATTTTCTTGCAGTTCAAACATTTGAGATGTTGACTGCCAGTTTTTCTCAGCAAGTCAACTGTAGTCTCCTTACTTTTCTCAGTAGTGTTGCTGGAAGGATTGGTTTTTGAGGGTGTACTGGCATTTTCTGGTGTACAGGTACCAAGGTGATTTTTACTGCAATAGCTCGCACTCTTGCACCTGCTGCACAATTTTGAGGTTAAAGTTGACTTTCCACAGAACTCACATTTCGTGCCACTTGCTACACATTGAGGCAGATTAACAGTGCTGGGTGTATTCAAACATTCCGCATCTGCTAATGCAAATTCAATGTCAGGATCACACAGAAGGAAATAGACGACTGCTCGAGTAAAAAAGTTATCCACTTTCAAACTACGAAGGATTTGATATCGGCTGTGATTACCAGCACTTTGCAAGCTTCCGTTGGTCCGCCTCGCAAAGTATTCGGGTTTTTTTTGTAGTAATTCAAAATCCGTGTCATCCATAACTAAGTTTGTGACAGCTAGGATATTTGTTGGGTGGTAACCACTTTGGAATCATCATGACGATTCAAGAAGCAAAATGTTAAATCAACGGCTGGCGTCTGATGCTGATAGTCAAACAAGACTCTGTAAACTATAATATATCCAAGACAAATTTCTTTTCCAGGGCATAGCAAATGAAAATAGGTATCTTTGAATAAAGATTGCAAAACTATCTTGACTTTAACTGAAGGTGGAAGGATCGATAAGTCCTGGTTGCAACTCTCAACAAGGTTCGCTTCTGCATTCGTAAATTGACTTCCTGAATGTGCTGCTATTATGTCCAAGGACACATCTAATGGCATGATGGACTGTCCATGGTCAGGATTAACTATAAAGCAGGCATTTTCTTCTTCAAAGTTGTGAGCCTGACGGTAGCAAGAAACCACCATCTTTCCTTTGGCTTTAGACAGCTTGATGTTTACCGTATTGTACCTAATTGGGTAACAATACTTTAACTGAAGGCTGAGTGAGCTGCAAGAGATCTGCAATTCATTTGATGCAAGTCTGACCGTGCTTAGTTTGTGAGTGGAAAGAGCTTCCAGCGTTGAGGTTGAAAGTGTTACTTCCGTCTCTGATCTAAAGCCATCATAAATGTGAGAATAAACTAACCCCAAAGAAGAATTCTTGAAAAAAGTACTTTTCTGATGCAAGACAAAGGAATAGTCTGGCTTAAGAAACTCGTAATGTACAAATGATCCTAGCAAATTTTTCAGTGATACAAAAGGAATGATTGTAACAGAAATATTTATTTCTGGTTGCATAAAGGTCAGTGCTACTGTTGCCTTGTAATTCTCCTTCACAAGTTTCAGTGGTGCAAAGAATTGAATTTGTAGAGAGTTTTCAGAAACAGCACAATCCAAGCAGTCAAAGATATGAACATCTCTCCCAGCTCTGGCTTCTTTCAAAAGGTGATCAGAATCTGAAGACACACTTTTGTGAACCAGTACAATAAAATGAGGTGTGAGATAAAAGTTAAGCAAACAAAGCAGTATTTCAGCACAGAATAAGGCCATGGAATTCTGAAAAGGAATCTGCTTGCACAATGGACAGTCATCTTCAGTCACTGTGAGATGAGCATGAATGTCATGGAGGAGCATTTGTGTCTGCAAGCAATAAAGAAAAGGTTGAACATTCTTCACAAGTGCAGTACACAAAGGTTCCCAAAGGCATAATTGCATAGGGCAATACCAGAAATAGTGATGAAATGATTCAAAATATGAAGTCCAGTTTCGATGCATATACCATTTAAAACCATTTTACCCTCGCCATGGCTCAGAAATGTGTAAGCAGATGACTGCATAAGGTTTATTAAAGCATCAGTTATGTTAGCAGGCTCAATGCGAGGCAATCGAGATAGTGTTAGTGCCTGGGCACCTGAAACTTTCCCCCATATTAGCACTCGTTCATGCTGAAAAACTTTCAGCTTATTTGCCATGCTTGGTGGGGTTGGCTTGATCAATGTGGTTGATGCAAAACCACCACCTTCATGGTTTATACAACGGGCTCCAAAAACCACAGGGAACATTTTGCAGTCAAACCCAAAGCTCAAATTCAGAAACTCTTCAATAGTATTGGCCAACTTTTGATATAGCAGTGTTGTAGTATAGAGAAAGCCGTTATCCTTTAATAAAGGGAGAGTGGCTAAAACAACATTGGGAGGGCCCAGGTGATCCATAAGATTAGAGGTAACTATGACGCTATGTTTAGGTCCTTCACACTCACCACCTTCTTTCTGCTTCTTCTGCTGCAACTCTTGACAGAAAGTCAGAGCATGCTGAGTATTAAACAGAAAAGAGACGGGAATACTTTTATACGCCAGAACTCTATTTGAAGACTGAACCCACATGGCGAGCTGTTGGACGCTATTGGCAAGAAATGGTTTGGACTGAAAGCTTGTGGGTGAAACTGTGACTTCATTAGGTAGTTGTCTTCTCCCTGTGGACTTGAAGTTCTGTGGAGAGAACTTGACTGTGTGGTAGTATCCACTAAAAGGCATGGAACCATAATGCAAGTTATACACTCCATTTGGTTTCTCGTACAATGTAAGATTAACACTGTGTGCTTTCCTTTTTTGTGGTAGATTCAACACACTTTCAGTAAAGCAGTTTCCTGACAAAATGTAGGACTCAACTTCAGGCTGTCGAGCAGCTACATCTTTTAAACCTCCAAGTCCATGAATGTGTGTAACATACAGGGAGTACACAAAAGAATTATATTCCATATTACTTTTTCTACCATGCCTCTCCAACACTTGATTGCGTGACACATGCATGGACTTCATTGAGCCAACAGATACTTCTCTGTGAAACCACATCTTCCAAACATGAGCAATGTCAGCAAGACAAGTTGAAGAAGTAAAGCTTACAAGATGCTGCATAGGATTGTCTCTGCTAGCCCATTCATCCAGAGATGTTGAGAATTTAAGTAGCAACATCAGTGAATCATTCAAAATTTTCAGATGTTCAAAATAGAGCTCGTGGCAATACCAAATAGCCCACATAGCACTAAGCCATTTCTTCCGTTCAATCACACCCTCTGGAAGCTGAAGGCATAAATGCAAGATCACTATACTTCTGGCAAGAACTGCAGCACTGTGGTCATTGAGCGTAAAATGTACGCCCTCAAAACGCTTGGGTGCATTAGAAATTGAGAAATCAAAATTCTTCCATAAGGTATAGAAGCAAGAACGTATATCTCCACACCCTAGAGATAAGATGGAGGGTTCATGCTCTTCTGCACAGCTTTCAAGGAAGTCCTCTGCCGGTGTATTCCCATAGGCATAGTAAAATCTGAAGCTTCCATGGTAGCAGTACCTTGCCAAAGGAAATGTCGATAAATTCCTGCCATTTTGTTCTTCAACTGGACTGCTCACATTTGGAACTTCTTCAGAGGCCATCTAAAAAAACACACCACATTCAACTGTAAACAAATACAAGTGTGATAACTATGTATTTTATATTACAAAAGCACAAACAAAAATAACCTGTTACACAACAAGAGTGTACCCATGTAGACCACAACCAGTTAAATGACCCTTTACCGTTTAAAATCACATACTGTATTTCATCGATCACTTCACAACCTCGAATAGTTTGCTTCCTAGTTCCCATTTCCCACCTAGTTCCCATTTCCCACTTAATTAGCTTGCTTCCTTGAATAGTTTGTGCAAATATGCCCACCCAATATGCCCACCCTTATTAATACACAAGCAACGATAGCAAATATTATGTGTGTGTGTGATCTTATTTCTCATGTGCAATACTAATGACATTGGAGGTGGTTCCTTCGCCAGCATCAGCGAGGGAGAGTTTGGGGACTTACATGATGAAATTGTTGTAGAGGACAACTAACTGTTTAGTAAACTTACTAATAATAGCTCAGGTATCTTCATTTTTCTAATTGCTAAGCTACAACAACTGCTAATAAGCAAAGTCTTGTGAACTGTGATTGACGGCGTACCCTAAAAGCTAAGGCCAACACTTGGCATCCACCCCAACCAGAAAAAAATTGTCCACAAGGCCGCTCGTGCTCTATTTACTAAGCTGAAGCACATGTTCAGTCGATCAGTTCACGCTGCTGTCGTGTATAGTCCATGCAAGTTCTAAATGGTACAAATGAATAGACTGCGTGGAGGAAATATGTTATGTGATTTTAAATGGTTTGTCTATGAACAGGTCAATCCAACAGAGTTGCTTGACATTTTTGTTCTTGTTTCAATTTTTTTGTCTCATTTTATTTTTTTGTTGTTTCATTGGCAGTAGAGAACTAACACCAATTATGTTTCTGCATACTAATTGTGCAGTGGGACAACACCAAGTATGTTTCTGCATACTAATTGTGCAGTGGAGAACTAACACCAAGTATGTTTCTACATACAGTGCAGAACTAGACCAAATTTAGCTTCATGTTCCAAGGACTTTTAATGTCCACTACACATATGAACACCTGCCATGTCTTCTTGTTATTGTGTATTGTACCTATCTATACTACTCCATTCACAAACACCAGTTCTTAACATACCTGTTGACTGCACCCATGTATACTCGGGTTCAAGGACTGGTAACAGTTGCACATGAGAACTCCATCAACCAAAGTCTACTACATCTAACTCTACCACCCCCTAACTTGCTTTTCTTCCCACAAAACACAGTCAAACAACCTGAAAAATCCAAAAACCAAATGGCAGAACACAGGTCATTTGTTCTGCTTCTAATACCATATATGCTCTTACTGAATTCTAAAAAGCAAGTGAACTAGTTTGATTGCACCATCAACTAGCAAGATGTCAGCACCAGTGCACTGCCTCCTCCCAGTCACAGTCGATAGCTAGCAAGATGTCAGCACCAGTGCAATGCCTCCTCCGAGTCATTGCTGATAGCTGGCAAGATGCCAGGACCAGTCTGCCTCCTGCCAGTCACTGTTGATAGCTAGCAAGATGTCAGTACCAGTGCACTGCCTCCTGCCAGTCACTGTTGATAGCTAGCAATATGTCATTACAAGAGCACTTCCTTCAGGCATGGATCTAGAACCCCTGTATGACCCGCTTTGCTTGGGGTGCTAAGGTTGTAATAAGCAAATGATAAACCACATTCAACATTGAATGTACCATCCGGTATACAGCCATGCTAGATTCAGAGCTAAGCCTTGCTGAAATAGTTAAATGTAGATGTGCTAACCAAGCACCCTGAAAGCTGATACTCATCAATCATACTGTGAGGTCAGTGCAACTTGACTCACCACGTGTTGTGTGACTTGCTTGTGTGCCCCTGCTGAGCCATCACGTGGTGTGTCCCTGCTGAGCCATCATGTGGTGTGTCCCTGCCGAGCCATCATGTGGTGTGTCCCTGCTGAGCCATCATGTGGTGTGTCCGTGCTGAGCCATCATGTGGTGTGTCCCTGCCAAGCCATCATGTGGTGTGTCCCTGCTGAGCCATCATGCTGGCCATCATGTTGTGTGACTTGTGTGTTCTAGCTGAGTCATCGTGTTTTTGTGTAGCATTCTGGTGCAGAGAAGCATGAGGCCAGTGAAGCCATAAATATTCCTAACTGATAGTTAGTCTATGCATACTTATGGCCTGAAATATTATAAAGCCTGCTTGCATATGGGATAATTACATTTATTATGGGGGGGGAGGGGGGGAGGATTTTATTGGTGTCTTGTTGGACAAAGATCACAGAGCTGGTCTCACACACTGTGTCTCCCCAAGAACATTCACCACAACAGCTGGGGACACCTTAACCTTTGCAGCTGGCAAAGCTTTCCCAGCTGATTGGGAGGGAGAGCATAATGATATCAGAAGTATTTAGGAAAGAGAAAGTCAGTGAGTTTGATAGGGAACTCTTGTCATGCAGAAAGGAGCCAAGAGTATGACCTGCCATCTTTAATAAATTATCTGCACAACAGAAGAAGAAATGTTATAAGCAACATCTAAGCTACAAGAAAGTTTTGGAGAAAGTTTATGGGTTCTTAAGATCCTAAAGTGGGAATGTTTTGTGCTCTTTGTAAGAAATGGGGAAGACCACCTCCAAGTGCGAAAGGTTGGTGGACAACAAGGGGAATTGTTGACTGGAACCATGCCACTGAAACAGCTTAGTGGGTCTAACTAACAGCAGTTGTAACAAGAGTAGCTAAGCAAGTACAGCACTAGATGTCATTCAAATGCAATGTGCAGGTGCTGTTGAGGGGCCATCCTGAGGCTGGCTCACAATATGTCGTGAGGCCTTCGCCTCACTTTGGGTCGCATCCCCTCAGTTCGAGCAGTTCACAATATCTGCCTGGTCGCGTTGCATCGCTTCTCCAATTACAAATCATCCACTCATTAATAATGAGCTTTCAATCTCTAAATGACTACCCATGCAGCCATATACTAAGAAAGTTCCTCCTCTATCAACCTTTCCACATTTCATCTCTTCCTTTGTTTTGAAGAAAGCACACCAACACGTGTCTATAGACGTGTCTTGACCGGAACTAGAACAGAATCGAGTCTATTCAAGGGAAGCAACAAGATGCAATCTTCACAATATTACTAAACTGACACGTCGTGTCGCTAGTGCAAGTGGGATATTGTGAACCAGCTTTTATGCTCAGTACACATCACATTTCAGTATTGATTGAAGCAATTGGCACTTGGATTGCTTATATAGAGAGTCCAAGGAAGTCACTACTTTTCTATTTTAGTGGTGAGTGCCAGGACATCAGTACTCGGGAGGAGCATGGCATATGGTGGTAAACTAGAAGAGCACTTCTTAACGTTACTTCACGTCCATTCCACAGATGCCGGGACTACTGCAGAAGATCTACAGTTCTTCTTACAGCAGAAGCAATAAAGTTGATTGGCACGGATATGATGGTGCTGCTACTTGTTTTTTGAAGATAAACGAGTTCACAAGCGAATTCAGACCTTCTCTGCTCGTGCAATCTCATACACTGTTCTTGTCACAGGTTACAGCTTGCTTCAATTCAATTCAGCTGTGTCGGTGAAGGAGATAGGAGTTTCATTGACCAGAGTTTTGAAGTTGTTTTTATTATTCCCTCCAAATAGCAGAGGCTTTGAATGGCCATTCAGACTGTTCTGGTTTCTCCCGAGCTGTAAATCATGCAGCCAAGTGACACGAGGGGGCTATCACATGAGCCATGTGTTCAGGCAATTTAACAACTGCCTCCATTGTTCATACTTGCCAACTTTCCATAAGTTAATTCCGGGATATTTCTGACGCGAATTTACGACCATGCCCCCTAATTAGCATGCACGTTTCCCTGTCCCCATGATGTTATGATTTAATGTTGCTATTGCTGAACCTGTTAAGGCCATCACATACATAATACAGCACAGTGTGAAACTATTTAGTAACTAACCTAATAACAATCTATATTTAAAAAAGAAGTCAACAGTATACTTAATTAATAAAATTATCCACAATATTAAGTTACGAGTGTCCCGCTGCTCAGGAAGGGGGGGACAGGAGTGGACCAAAGATCATTCCTCAGCTGACCATACAACAATTCCTTTCTCCTCTGCTACCACTTCCCTATCCAATACATAACACACTCACCCACCTCCTCCATCACTGCATCACTTACTCCCTCCACATCTTTCCCCAAAAGCAATGCCACCTTTCCATCCTTACTCACTCTTCTTAATTCATCCAGCCACTGTCTTGTCCCTGCAATTCTGCGTACCTCATCTATCAGAACCAGCCGATCCCTCTCAAATTCCCCGCATGTCACCAAGAAATGTTCCACATCCTCCCCTGCTCCACTATCACACATTATACACCTCTCATCCCTAACTATCCCACATCTCTTCTTATCCTCTAACAACCCAGCTGATGCAGTCCTCAGTCTAAATTGCAGCCGCACACCTTCCTGACCATGCATGGACCTCACATACCTCTCCACCCCTGCACCATTCTTTGCCGATTTATAATAATTCAGCGTACTTTTCCCGTCTACTTCCTCCTCCCAGTCCTTCTCATTTCTCACCTTCACTTTCCCCTTCCACTTGCGCACTGACCCAACCTCGTTGTTTATCTTGTACTTTCTCGTCAAGATCTCATATTCTTCCCACCATCCAATTCCTCCATCCTCTCGTAGTTTATTTACAACAACTTTAACCAATCTGCTCTGTTCCAACACCTCTAATCTCTTGCCAAACAAAACCTTCATCTCTTCCCTCCTCTCCTCTAGCTTCCTCCACCCCATATCTCCCCGTATTGCCACTCCTGCTACTGTATCACTTGCCCCCAACAGTCTCCTACCCACTCTCATCTGTGCTGACTCCAACTTCTTGCGAGCATTCCGTCCTCCTGTCCACCACACTTCGGCTGCATGCTCCATACTGGGTCGCGCTAGAAGCTCCCACACCATTCTTCCTCTGTCTACTTCCACCTGCCCATTCACTCTACTCATCCATATTACCTTTCCAACCCACTCTTCTGCCTTCTTTGTCAACTTCTCTAACTGAACATTACCCCTTAGCTTCCTATCAAACCATATTCCTAAGTACTTGAATTCTTTGACATCTTCCAATATCTCCTCACCAATCCTCCAGTGCACTTCTGATTCCTTCTTCCCTACTACCATGACCTTGCTCTTCTTGCTATTAAATTTCATCTTCCACCTTAGCACATACGCCTGTACCACATCCAACATAGCTTGCAGTTCCGCCCCTGAGTCAGCCAGAAGAACAACATCATCTGCATACATGAGTGCCCCACACCAGCAGCCTTCCACTTTGACTCCTAGCTCAGCTCTCTCCAATTCCTCTGCCATTCCCATCAGATATATATTGAAAAGAAGTGGAGACAAAGGACATCCCTGCCTAAGTCCATTCTCCACAGTGAACCACCTTGACCTCCTTCCATTCAATATCACCGTCGTCTCCACCCCACTATACAATCCTACACATGTCCTCACAAGCTTCTCTTCTACTCCATACTGCCTCAACTTCTGCCACAGTCCCTCCCTCCACACACTGTCATATGCCTTACTTATATCCAGGAAAGCCAGATATGAAGCTTTTTTCTCGCTCTTCCTCACTTCACAAACTCCTCTTAACACCAACCACTGGTCTGAACATCTCCTCTGTCTCCTAAATCCTCCTTGTGCTTCCGTCAAAATCTTATCCTCAGCGAACACTCCCAACCTCCTTGCCAACACTCTCGCAAACACCTTCACCACATTACAACACAATGAAATTCCCCTATAATTCCCTACTTCATCCTCGTCACCATCCTTGTGGAGAGGTACTAGTAAACTCCTCTGTATTCCATGCTTATCTACTTTGTAAATCAATTTCATTATATTTGTTTTAACCTTTGAAACTCTTGCCTATCCCCTGAAATCCCCCTTCACCGCCAACTTTAGCCCAACACTTTATATTATTATTATTTTTAAATATTTTTGAATTTCATAACTTTTTTTGTAACCATGAAACAAAGCAACAAAGCATATCAAATTGAAAGAGCTATAACTTGGTATATGAATCGGCTCTATTGAAGCAGGCAAACAAAAGTTACGCATCTCTATGTCTACAACAGTAAAAAAAACAGAGATCTATCCAGGAGTGACTTTTTCCCTCTACTCTGTATGATTTTGATTGATAGCGAATCTGCAGTAGATGGGTCTGCAGCTTTCCACCGAAGAAGAGCCTCCAGAAGCTATCGGGACGGTCACAGTGAAGTAAAGTCATCATTGTCAAAATAATTAATATATTTTTGTTGCCGTGACCAGTTCGGCATCACGTGCGACCTGGAATGTTTCTTTGATTGTATTTTTACCATTTAGAGTTATCTTTCGCGCACCCCCTGGTAAAAAATTAAAATCTGTAGCTCGTTCGCGTAATTTTTAATTAATTTTTACGCGAGCGATGTCGAGTTTGCGCCTGTAGACGCTTATGGCGGTGAGAGTGTTTTAATCCATCAAAATGGCATTCTCTCTTCTGCTTCTTTGCTACACTAGCCATTTTGCTGAGATTGCAATGCAAAAGCAATTGTCACTGGTTGGGAAGTTTGACGTGAGTGCCACACCTCCAATCAAAACAAGGTCAAAGGTTGTTTAGAAAACCTGATGGAGCCGTAATTGTTTATCTGAAGTTTCTCTCTCCTAAAAAGTGTCTGTTTTTGTTGCTTTAGTTACGAGTGTTAAATTAAAGGACTAAACTAAACATTCTTGGGACTGCAGTGGCCATCTAAGCGAGTGGAAGCGCAAGGTGCGGTAGCTGTAAATTCCGGGACATTACCGGGACAAGGACACCACCGGGACAATGCCCAAAATTCCGGGACTGTCCCGGCCATTCCAGGACAGTTGGCAACTCTGATTGTTGAAAACACTTCCACAGTTTATACGTGTCATCTAAAGATGCTGAAGCATATGGTAAATTCTGCCTTTGGGACTTTGGGCTAGTATTAATGATGTATGAAGCAGTTATCTACCATCAAAAGTTCTGTGCCCTTGCTCGCATAAAATTCTTCATGCAGAAGAAGACGGCTGACTTCAGCAAGCTTCTCTTTATGCTCAATAGCACACTTGATCATCTAGATTCCATTATGGAGAGTGATGCCAGTTGCTGTACTGCAGCTAAAGTGGCCATAGCAAACCTGTAAACTGTGCATGGAATAATTATACAATCCAAGGAGTAGGGTTCCAAGAGTACGGAAATTACCGTCTCAGTCAGTTCAACAGTTTCGAGTACATATGGCTATTCCTTATCTTGAAGCACAGATATCCAATATTCACAGCTGCTTCTCAGGGGAGGTAGTTGAGCTAGTTGTCTCACCATCAGTATTTAACAGTGTTCTTCTTCCTGATGATGGGACACTTCTCAGAGGTTATGGAATCTCTCAGCTACTTCTCGGAGCTTATGGTAACTCTCGGAGCTTATGGTAACTCTCGGTTTTCAACCTTGGCTACTTTCCATTGAGAACAAGCAGAGGTAATGTTTGAAGGAATTAGGTCTTTTTCTCCTGCTATTTCAAGAAAGAAGAATTGCTATATAGAGAAATGGCAGATTTTAAGAGAGCTGTTTTCCTAGAGAAGAAGGTTATGATGGCAAAGAACACCAGCTCCACATCTGTGCAGGACGTAAAATATGCAATGGAAACAAGTTATGCTTGTATATTTCCAGGAATAAAATTTAAAAAATGATAACATTTTTCTGGCGCTTCCAGTAGGCACTGACTCTGTGGAACGATCACTTAGTCATATAAAAATTTAAAAAAACAAGACTATGCCATTGCCTAGCTGACTGTAGTGCAGCACCACTCATGAGGATATCTGCTGAAGGGTCTGTAATTGATGCACTAAAATTTGAGGAATCTTAGACATTTTCAAAGAACATTATCCTAGTATGCTATTTCACTGGAGTAGTTTAGTTATTGTTGCAAGCTTTTGTGTTGACTTCATGGCTAGAAGCATTGTTTGTTGGCTCATTTACTTGCTTAATTTCTCAATAATGCACTTGTTGGCTGTTGTTCATTGACAAAAATCTCAGGGAGAAATCCCAGGTGCTATCCCTTACCCTCTGTATACATTCCCTGCCAACCAGCATCATGGTGGGATTGATGTTTGGCCAAAAACCTCAGGGGTGCTTGCCCTCTGTAAGATGTGGTGTTAGAATGCTGCTTTTGTCAATTTATCATGTGTCCAAGGCATTATACTACTGCAACCTTCTAATCCAGCCTACTATAATTGATTCTGAATTTAAGATAGTAGTCCCATAGTCCCCTAATCAGTACCTTTAACTTTCAAACATCCACATTTTCTACACAGCTCACAGCCTGAGACGGAGAGTGTGGGAGCTGGTGGTGATGGTATGGTGTTGCATCTATATATGCTTCTGTAGATTCGAGTTGAATTGACAAGGAAACCCAAGCCATTCATTCCCTATCTGCTACTGCTTCCACATCTGATCATCTGATCTGAAGTCGCCCGAGTGATACTGGATTTATCAGTAGCAATTCAAGACTTTCTGACCCAGAGGATTTGAACTTAATGCTTCTGTAGATTCGAGTTGAATTGACAAGGAAACCCAAGCCATTCATTCCCTATCTGCTACTGCTTCCACATCTGATCATCTGATCTGAAGTCGCCCGAGTGATACTGGATTTATCAGTAGCAATTCAAGACTTTCTGACCCAGAGGATTTGAACTTTTGACAAATCACTTTCAGCCATACAAAAACAAAAACAATGCTCTAAGGCAGTTACAACAAGACATGGCCAGTTAAATTTAGAATATCTTTGCTGGATGAATATCCTTGATTGGTTTACTCCCTGTCAGAGAAAAGAGGTTTCGACAAGTGCAACCCACAGACCATTTTTTTTCTGGACCACATTCTTTTTCTGGACCATGCATGATTAAATTCTGCCTTATACTCCAAGATACTCCCAGACTTCCAATCATTCCTCTATGTTGGAAGTCAGGGACTAACATTATCCATATTCGAACGAGGGGAATGAGTCTATGGGCATCATGAAATTGCATGTGTGTACCCTAAATTTGGTATTAATTAATGGTTGTTAATTTTAGTAATTTTAGTAATTTTAGCCCTTCACCCTTCATGAGTACTAAATATATAAATTCATGACAAAAATGACTACAAGTAATTTCCATAAACAAGTGAAGCACCCTTACCTTTTCCAAATGAATAGTAAGGTGCTTTCCCCTTCCTTTTATCTTTTGTTCCACTAGAAAATTGTGTGCCTCAATATTATCCCCAACTCCCAACACTTCTAATAGTTTCATGCGGGCCAGGTAAGGAGAAGGAGGTGACTGCAGGCAAGTTTTCATGAGCTTCCTTATGCAATAGTTACATATACCAGAGCCATTCACTTTGAAGGCCATAGTGGCTATATTGGTTGAAACATTCCAACATCTGACTACATAAGGGCTCATTACAGTCACCAGCATTTCTCTCCCCAACAATATGGCTATGGATATTGGATACGCTTCAATATTCAATAAAGCCTTGGGATATAACGTATGACATACGTACGACGATGCCAAGTAGAATGTATAGCTTTAAAGAGCTTAGCTACAGTAACTTAGGGCTTACATTTGGGAGCGAGAGATCCAAGATAAGTTCATTTATTGACTCAACGAGGTCCTAGGGTAGTCGCGAGTCAGCACAGTCGTTCCGCAACTATATTTTTGGTATGAAGTGTTAGAGGAAGCTAGGCTCTGGGCCAATATCTCTGGTGCACTTCACTGGATATTTCACTCGCTTGCGGCCGAGTTGCTCGTGGAAGCGTCAGCTACAGACAATTGGCTGTCCAGTTTCCCCCCCTGAATTTATGACGCTTATCCGCCTCTTTTATGTCAGCAACAACTCCAGAAATGAAGATGCACAAGTTTCAATATTTAGTAGGTAAAGTTATGTTTATAGTTCATATTTTTATATGGAAAAAATAAACTGGAGCCCTCTGGCCTCTACAGAAATGATGGGGAAGCGCCCGGATGGCATCACGTTGGTTCCGTGGGAAGTGTGGGAAATTGTTGGTGTGGAATGACACTTGCATTGACACTTTCTCTCCCTCCTACATTGGTAGTGCCTCCACAGTGGCAGGAGCAGTAGCGGCTTTGGCTGAGGAAAGAAAGAGAGAGTAGTACACCAATTTGAACAATAAAAATCACTCCTTTGTTCCTGTAGCAATTGAAACTGCAGGTGTGTTTGGACCACAGAGTTTACTGATTTGCAGCATCTCTTTCAAGCGACTGGAGAGAAGAACTCCCTTCACCACCTCCTGCAGAGGCTTTTTGTTGAGGTGCATAGAGGTATGCAGTTTCGGTTGCGAGGACCACAGATAACTTGGATTTGGACTCTGATGACATTTTCTTTTAATTATTATTATTATTATCATTATCATTAATAAATAAAATAAAATAATGAATAAGGATATTGATTACGTTCAGTCCAACGGAAGTCGAGTGCGGCTCGAGTGCACATGGGCTGTTGTGGAAGTGCATACTTTTGTTCAGGATTTCACTCCAAATATAGACTATACTACAAAACAAGGAGCTGGTCATGTAAAAAAATATCCTAGCAGCATTACATCACAATGAGTGGGGCTGCTGTAAGCCTTCCTACAGTTGCCCTGTTCCTAACCAGGGGGCCTAATTCAGTACTCTAAGGAATTGATGTTATCATATATATGGTAACTAACTGGGATGTGTCATGAGGAAACAACCAAACGTTATTGCCATTAGTTCAACATTCTTGCAAGCAAGGCCATATTAGTGGTACATGTGATTGCAACAGAATAATGCCCAAGAGAAAAGTGTGGTGTCAGGGGATGGTCCTGGGTCCTAGTCGGGACATCCGACATCACAGTGGAAGTACATCATCATAGATGTATAAGAGTTCATCAAGGAAGCAAAGAGGAAGGAAAAGTCAATCATGAGAGAGAGTGACAGAGATTGTCAAGATTAGACATGGTGGAGGTATAGTAGTCTATGTATCAAGCCTTCTCGCCTCAATCATCTCTCTCTCATCCATCTCTACGCTTGAACTTCTAATTATCTCGATTAAACTTCCTTCCTTTTTGCCACATCTTATCGCCCACCTTCATCACCCGACCATCTAGATCATTTACTTGCCTCACTTTGCTCTTCCCTCCACCCCCCCCCCCACCTTTCCCACAAAGGAACTTATTCTGCTTGGGGACTTTAATGTTAATTTTTGTTACCTTCACCGCTTCTCGATAAGATCCACACAATATTTCTCTCAATCAAATTATACACTATCCAACTCACTACTCCCATACTGGTGTCCCCTCTATCATTGATCTTGTCTACGTACCCTCCACCCTTACTACCACCTGCTGTGAAGTATCAAACTCCGACCACAACTCCATCCTCTTCTCCCTCCCTCTCATTTCTGATTCTCCATCTCCCTCACCTCCTCATCGAGTCTGGTTATATGACAGAGCTGACTTCTCTCAAGATAACGACCTAATTAATATCATTCCCTACAATTCCCCCCCTTAGACACTGAAGCATCTTGGCTCATATTTAAAGAACTCTTTACTCACAAAAGTTGAAAACTATTCCCTCTAAGCTAGTTTATCCTACAACCCGCCGTATCTTCCCCTGGATCTCCTACTCCATTCTCAAACAAATCAAAATTAGGAAATAGATGATACTCCTCTGCAAATCACTCAGATCTGATTATGCCTGGGAAGCCTATCGCCGTTGCTAAAACCACACTCTTTTATTCCTCCGTTCAGCAAAACACTTCTTCTTCAAAAGACTATCATCTTCTCCCAACTCTAGTTCTTTTTGGAGAGCAATAAAGAAATTAGGTAAAAAAAAACATCTTGCATTCCATCCCTTACTTACCAAGATCAAACTTGTGCTTCCCCTCGGTCTAAAGCCGAGGTTCTAAATCACTTCTTCTAAAGCTGTTTTAATAAGTCTTCTCCACCCCTCTGTAATCACACACTATCTCCTCCACCCTTCCCTTGCCCACCCGAGCTCTTCTGCTCACCGGACGAGATTGTAAGTCTTCCAACTTGAATTCCCTCTGAGAAATCAACTGGCCCTGATTCTATCTCTGCCAGAATGCTTAGATCCACAGCTGCCTCCATATCAATTCCTCTTCACTTATCTACTGGCCCTGATTCTATCACTTAATATTCCTTCTCACCTCCTCTGTTGGCTCACATCCTATCTTACGGCCCAGTCACAGAGTGTCGCTATCTTTGGTGCTCTCTCTTCTTCGTGTCATGCATCCTCTGGAGTACATCCTCTGGAGTAGCTCAAGGATCTATTCTTGGTCCTCTTCTGTTTGTTCTTTACATTAACGATATTGCAAAGCTCCCACTCTCGACATCTTCTACACTTACTCTCTATGCAGACGACATCCTCTCTCCCACCCCTTCTCTTCAACCTCTTCCTTAGATCCAGTGCAATCAGACTTTGACATTATATCATCATGACTATCTTCCCGTCTCCTAATAATTAATCCTAATAAGAGCAAGTACAAGAGCAAGTACATGATGATCTCTCGTAAACCCATCGCATCCTCATACTCCTGTCAATAATGCTCCCCTTGATCTCGTCACTTCATTTACATACTTAGGAGTGACTTTCACCTGTAACCTCTCCTGAAACCTGCACATTAGCACTAAATCAAGGAAAATAATAGGATTAATTTATCGCAACTTTTACCATCACTTATCCTCTCATATGCTTACACGACATTAGTTCTCCCTCATCTAAGTTACTGTTCCTCTGTGTGGTCACCTCCTCCCTCTTCTTGTAATTCAAAATCCTTAGAACACATTCAGCACTTTGCACTGAGACTCTGTACTCGCCAATGGACTTCTGACTATGCATCCAACCTCTCCACCTTTAAACTTCCTACACTCAAATAAACATGCTCGGGCAAGGCTCCTTCTAATTTACAAAATAATAAACAATTACATCCATTTTCCTCCAGACTCAATCCAATTAGCTCCTACTCCGCTCATGTCTTCTCGCCAATACCATCCATTGAACATCATAATCCCATTCTCCCACACTGCATCCATTTTGTTCCCTCCACCACAGCTCTTTGGAACTCACTCCCAACCTCCATTAGATCCTCGTCCTCACTCTCTTCCTTCAACTTGAATCATTTTTTCTACCTATCATGTTATCATGTATACACTAAATAGCTTTTACTACTGAGCTCATTTTTCAAAAAAGGGGGGGAAAAGGCAACAGGATTATCTACAAGGACAATAATAAGGATAACAAGGTCAATCTCACCTGACAACACCTTTCTGACACCAAAACAAAATTGCAAATACTTATTGACCTGAACGCATTTGACAGAGAAGCTCTCTCATCTGTGTGTACACTTTCTTTTGGATCCAAAGTCTGTAGTGTACAACCTCATTCTCCAATTATCATTATGGCTATTTGCATGTCATTTGTGTATGGAGTAAATGTAGAATGCTTGTCTAATTGCACAAGCACAACAAAATATTTTCCTCTAGTTTTACCACATATATAATATTGTTCCACTCACTGCGCCTCTTCCTGCCACTATATTCACATGCATAAGATAGTGCTCCTTTGTTACGAGTGTAGGACTTCAAAATCTCCTTCGTACATACCATGTACGTAATTCGGTGTTTTAGAGATCTGCCAGTTTAGTTAACAAATGGGAGCTAATATCACTGTTTAGGCAGCTAAGAAGCCAGTTTTAACTCTGGTGTTGTTTTATTGTTTGTTGGGCTTTTTGGGGTTGGTTTACGTCTGCCATTTAAATAACCATATATCGCAATGGCGTGGTTATGTTCATATTCTGTATTGTACTTCCGGCCAGTTGCTAGCCATCTAGCTGTTCATTATGCTGTAGAGTATATCACTACCTAGTATAATATATGCACACAATATCATATGTTGGAAACCTGGCTAAAAAAATAAGAGAAACCTTAAAACAAAACATTGATGTAGCTTCATGCAATATTATCGCCTGCACCTGATATGGCTCATATAAATATGTATTGTAGGTCTAAAGGTGATATCTCAAGACAAATCCTATATTTACCACATTAAACAACTGCAGCACAAGTCTGTGCCAAAACATTCTTCCCAGATGATCACGAGGTTATTATTAGAGATCAAGACTACCAGATCAAGACTACAAGTTATATATTACCACCAATATACCCGTTTCATTTGATCATCTGTGAAAGCGACGGTGCTTTAACATCATATTATTACGTCACTTTCCTCAAATTCAAACATGTATACCTTCCCTTTGAAATTATAGGCCAATTATAAATACATATTCTTTGCTTATTGTATTATATAATTCAAATTTATGGTATTCTAAATGTATATAATTACAAAATCACATCTGCTTTGCAGACAATTAATAGTCTTGGCCGTGTATGCAGATCTCCTTGTGTTCAGGCCAGTGCTTCCTCTGACAGTCTTGATTGCAGTACTGCACTGCTCCACATCTTGTGCACTTCTTGAGACAACCTGATGTCTTCTTACAGTAGGTGCATTCCAGTGAAAGGTCGGAATAGACAGGCTTAGATGCAGATTCTTTATCATCAGGCTGTGGCTTCACAGTGGCATTACAAGTCATCTTGTGTTCAGACCAGTGCTTTGATTGACAATCTTTACCACAGTACTGGGCTGCTCCACATCTGGCGCACTTCTTGAGAGAATTAGATATTTTCTTGCAGTTCAAACATTTGAGATGTTGACTGCCAGTTTTTCTCAGCAAGTCAACTGTAGTCTCCTTACTTTTCTCAATAGTGTTGCTGGAAGGATTGGTTTTTGAGGGTGTACTGGCATTTTCTGGTGTACAGGTACCACGGTGAACTGCCCAGTGCTTCGTTTGGCAGTTTTTACTGCAATAGCTTGCACTCTTGCACCTGCTGCACAATTTTGAGGTTAAAGTTGACTTTCCACAGAACTCACATTCCGTGCCACTTGCTACAGATTGAGGCAGACTAACAGTGCTGGGTGTATTCAAAAATTCCGCATCTGCTAATGCAAATTCAATGTCAGGATCACACAGAAGGAAATAGACGACTGCTCGAGTAAAAAAGTTATCCACTTTCAAACTACGAAGGATGTGATATCGGCTGTGATTACCAGCACTTTGCAAGCTTCCGTTGGTCCGCCTTGCAAAGTATTCAAGTGTTTTTTGTAGTAATTCAAGATCTGTGTCGTCCATAACTAAGTTTGTGAAAGCTAGGATATTTGTTGGGCACACAATTTTCCCCCACTTTGTGGTAACCACTTTGGAGTCATCATGACAATTCAAGAAGCAAAATGCTAAATCAACGGCTGGCGTCTGATGCTGATAGTCAAACAAGACTCTGTTAACTATAATATAGCCAAGACAAATTTCTTTTCCAGGGGATAGCAAATGAAAATAGGTATCTTTGAATAAAGATTGCAAAACTACCTTGACTTTAACTGAAGGTGGAAGGATCGATAAGTCCTGGTTGCAACTCTCGACAAGTTTCGCTTCTGCATTCGTAAATTGACTTTGTGAATGTGCTGCTATTATGTCCAATGACATGTCTAATGGCATGATCGACTGTCCATGGTCAGGATTAACTATAAAGCATGCATTTTCTTCATCAAAGTTGTGAGCCTGACGGTGGCAAGAAACCACCATCTTTCCTTTGGCTTTAGACAGCTTGATGTTTACCGTATTGTACCTAATTGGGTAACAATACTTTAACTGAAGGCTGAGTGAGCTGCAAGAGATCTGCAATTCATTTGATGCGAGTCTGACTGTGCTTAGTTTGTGAGTGGAAAGAGCTTCCAGCGTTGAGGTTGAAAGTGTTACTTCCGTCTCTGATCTAAAGCCCTCACAATTGTGTGAATAAACTAACCCCAAAGAAGAATTCTTGAAAAAAGTACTTTTCTGATACGAGACAAAGGAATAGTCTGGCTTAAAAAACTCGTAATGTACAAATGATCCTTGCAAATTTTTCAGTGATACACAAGGAATGATTGTAACAAAAATATTTATTTCTGATAGTATGATGGTCAGTGCTACTGTTGCCTTGTAATTCTCCTTCACAAGTTTCAGTGGTGCAAAGAATTGAATTTGTAGAGAGTTTTCAGAAACAGCACAATTCAAGCAGTCAAAGATATGAACATCTCTCCCAGCTCTGGCTTCTTTCAAAAGGTGACCAGAATCTGAAGACACACTTTTGTGAACCAGTACAATAAAATGAGGTGTGAGATAAAAGTTAAGCAAACAAAGCGGTATTTCAGCACAGAACACAGCCATGGAATTCTGTAAAGGAATCTGCTTGCACAATGGACAGTCATCTTCAGTCACTGTGAGATGAGCATGAATGTCATGGAGGAGCATTTGTGTCTGCAAGCAATAAAGAAAAGGTTGAACATTCTTCACAAGTGCGGTACACAAAGGCTCCCAAAAGGCATAATTGGATAGGGCAATGCCAGAAATAGTGATGAAACGATTCAAAATATGAAGTCCAGTCTCGATGCATATACCATTTAAAACCACTTTACCCTCGCCATGGCTCACAAATGTGTAAGCAGATGACTGCATAAGGTTTATTAAAGCATCAGTTATGTTAGCAGGCTCAATGCGAGGCAATCGAGATAGTGTTAGTGCCTGCGCACCTGAAACTTTTTCCCATATCAACACTCGTTTATGCTGAAGAAGTTTAAGCTTATTTGCCATGCTTGGTGGGGTTGGCTTGATCAAAGTGGTTGATGCAAAACCACCACCTTCATGGTTTATACAACGGGCTCCAAAAACCACAGGGAACATTTTGCAGTCAAACCCAAAGCTCAAATTGAGAAAATCTTCAATAGTATTGGCTAACTTTTGATATAGCAGTGTTGTAGTGTAGAGAAAGCCGTTATCCTTTAATAAAGGAAGAGTGGCTAAAACAACATTGGGAGGGCCCAGGTGATCCATAAGATTCGAGGTAACTATGATGCTATATTTAGGGCCTTCACACTCAACACCTTCTTTCTGCTTCTTCCGCTGCAACTCTTGACAGAAAGTCAGAGCATGCTGAGTATTAAACAGAAAAGAGACAGGAATACTTTTATTCACCAGAACTCTATTTGAACTCTGAACCCACATGGCGAGCTGTTGGACGCTATTGGCAAGAAACGGTTTGGACTGAAAGCTTGTGGGTGAAACTGTGACTTCATTAGGTAGTTGTCTTCTCCCTGTGGACTTGAAGTTCTGTGGAGAGAACTTGACTGTGTGGTAGTATCCACTAAAAGGCATGGAACCATAATGCAAGTTATACACTCCATTTGGTTTCTCGTACAATGTAAGATTAACACTGTGTGCTTTCCTTTTTTGTGGTAGATTCAACACACTTTCAGCAAAGCAGTTTCCTGACAAAATGTAGGACTCAACTTCAGGCTGTCGAGCAGCTACATCTTTTAAAACTCCAAGTCCATGAATGTGTGTAACATACAGGGAGTACACAAAAGAATTATATTCCATTTTACTTTTTCTACCATGCCTCTCCAACACTTGATTGCGTGACACATGCATGGACTTCATTGAGCCAACAGATACTTCTCTGTGAAACCACATCTTCCAAACATGAGCAATGTCAGCAAGACAAGTTGAAGAAGTAAAGCTTACAAGATGCTGCATAGGATTGTCTCTGCTAGCCCATTCATCCAGAGATGTTGAGAATTTAAGTAGCAACATCAGTGAATCATTCAAAATTTTCAGATGTTCAAAATAGAGCTCGTGGCAATACCAAATAGCCCACATAGCACTAAGCTATTTCTTCCGTTCAATCACACCCTCTGGAAGCTGAAGGCATAAATGCAAGATCACTATATTTCTGGCAAAAACTGCAGCACTGTGGTCATTGAGCGTAAAATGTACGCCCTCAAAACGCTTGGGTGCATTAGAAATTGAGAAATCAAAATTCTTCCATAAGGTATAGAAGCAAGAACGTATATCTCCACACCCTAGAGATAAGATGGAGGGTTCATGCTCTTCTGCACAGCTTTCAAGGAAGTCCTCTGCCGGTGTATTCCCATAGGCATAGTAAAATCTGAAGCTTCCATGGTAGCAGTACCTTGCCAAAGGAAATGTCGATAAATTCCTGCCATTTTGTTCTTCAACTGGACTGCTCACATTTGGAACTTCTTCAGAGGCCATCTAAAAAAACACACCACATTCAACTGTAAACAAATACAAGTGTGATAACTATGTATTTTATATTACAAAAGCACAAACAAAAATAACCTGTTACACAACAAGAGTGTACCCATGTAGACCACAACCAGTTAAATGACCCTTTACCGTTTAAAATCACATACTGTATTTCATCGATCACTTCACAACCTCGAATAGTTTGCTTCCTAGTTCCCATTTCCCACCTAGTTCCCATTTTCCACTTAATTAGCTTGCACCCTTGAATAGTTTGTCCCACCTTTATTTGACAATTAATACACAAGCAAATATTGTGTGTGTTTGCGTGTGATCTGTGTTTGCGTGTGATCTTGTTTCTCACATGCAGTACTGATGACATTGGAGATGATTCCTTCGCCAGCATCAGCGAGGGAGAGTTTTAGGACTTACATGATGAAATTGTTGTAGAGGACAACTAACTGTTTAATAAACTTACTAATAATAGCTCAGGTATCTTCATTTTTCTAATTGCTAAGCTACAACAACTGCTAATAAGCAAAGTCTTGTGAACTGTGATTGGCGGCATACCCTAAAAGCTAAGGCCAACACTTGGCGCCCACCCCAACCAGAAAAAAATTGTCCACAAGGCCGCTCGTGCTCTTTTTACTAAGCTGAAGCACATGTTCAGTCGATCAGTTCACGCTGCTGTCGTGTATAGTCCATGCAAGTTCTAAGTGGTACAAATGAATAGACTGCGTGGAGGAAATAGGTTATGTGATTTTAAATGGTTTGTCTATGAACGGGTCAATCCAACAGAGTTGCTTGACATTTTTGTTCTTGTTTCAATTTTTTTGTCTCAATTTATTTTTTTGTTGTTTCATTGGCAGTAGAGAACTAACACCAATTATGTTTCTGCATACTAATTGTGCAGTGGGACAACACCAAGTATGTTTCTGCATACTAATTGTGCAGTGGAGAACTAACACCAAGTATGTTTCTGCATACTAATTGTGCAGTGGAGATCTAACACCAAGTATGTTTCTACATACAGTGCAGAACTAGACCAAATTTAGCTTCATGTTCCAAGGACTTTTAATGTCCACTACACATATGAACACCTGCCATGTCTTCTTGTTAGTGTATTGTACCTATCTATACTACTCCATTCACAAACACCTGTTCTTAACATACCTGTTGACTGCACCCATGTATACTCGGGTTCAAGGAGACTGGTAACAGTTGCACATGAGAACTCCACCAACCAAAGTCTACTACATCTAACTCTACCACCCCTAACTTGCTTTTATTCCCACAAAACACAGTCAAACAACCTGAAAAATCCAAAAACCAAATGGCACCAAATGGCAGAACACAGGTCATTTGTTCTGCTTCTAATACCATATATGCTCTTACTGAATTCTAAAAAGCAAGTGAACTAGTTTGATTGCACCATCAACTAGCAAGATGTCAGCACCAGTGCACTGCCTCCTCCCAGTCACAGTCGATAGCTAGCAAGATGTCAGCACCAGTGCAATGCCTCCTCCGAGTCATTGCTGATAGCTGGCAAGATGCCAGGACCAGTCTGCCTCCTGCCAGTCACTGTTGATAGCTAGCAAGATGTCAGTACCAGTGCACTGCCTCCTGCCAGTCACTGTTGATAGCTAGCAATATGTCATTACAAGAGCACTTCCTTCAGGCGCATGGATCTAGAACCCCTGTATGACCCGCTTTGCTTGGGGTGCTAAGGTTGTAATAAGCAAATGATAAACCACATTCAACATTGAATGTACCATCCGGTATACAGCCATGCTAGATTCAGAGCTAAGCCTTGCTGAAATAGTTAAATGTAGATGTGCTAACCAAGCACCCTGAAAGCTGATACTCATCAATCATACTGTGAGGTCAGTGTGACTTGACTCACCACGTGTTGTGTGACTTGCTTGTGTGCCCCTGCTGAGCCATCATGTGGTGTGTCCCTGCCGAGCCATCATGTGGTGTGTCCCTGCTGAGCCATCATGTGGTGTGTCCCTGCTGAGCCATCATGTGGTGTGTCCCTGCCGAGCCATCATGTGGTGTGTCCCTGCTGAGCCATCATGCTGGCCATCATGTTGTGTGACTTGTGTCTTCTAGCTGAGTCATCGTGTTGTGTGTAGCATTCTGGTGCAGAGAAGCATGAGGCCAGTGAAGCCATAAATATTCCTAACTGATAGTTAGTCTATGCATACTTATGGCCTGAAATATTATAAAGCCAGCTTGCATATGGGATAATTACATTTATTATGGGGGGGGGGGGGGATTTTATTGGTGTCTTGTTACTATTTAGTGTTTGGTGGACAAAGATCACAGAGGTGGTCTAACACACTGTGTCTCCCCAAGAACATTCACCACAACAGCTGGGGACACCTTAACCTTTGCAGCTGGCAAAGCTTTCCCAGCTAATTGGGAGGGGAGAGCATAATGATATCAGAAGTATTTAGGAAAGAGAAAGTCAGTGAGTTTGATAGGGAACTCTTGTCATGCAGAAAGGAGCCAAGAGTATGACCTGCCATCTTTAATAAATTATCTGCACAACAGAAGAAGAAATGGTATAAGCAACATCTAAGCTCCAAGAAAGTTTTGGAGAAAGTTTATGGGTTCTTAAGATCCTAAAGTGGGCATGTTTTGTGCTCTTTGTAAGAAATGGGGAAGACCACCTCCAAGTGCGAAAGGTTGGTGGACAACAAGGGGAATTGTTGACTGGAACCATGCCACTGAAACAGCTTAGTGGGTCTAACTAACAGCAGTTGTAACAAGAGTAGCTAAGCAAGCACAGCAGTAGATGTTATTCAAATGCAATGTGCAGGTGCTGCTGGGGGGCCATCCTGAGGCTGGCACACAATATGTCTTGAGGCCTTCGCCTCGCTTTGGGTCGCAGCCCCTCAGTTCGAGCAGTTCACAATATCTGCCTGATCGCGTTGCATCGCTTCTCCAATTACAAATCATCCACTCATTAATAATGAGTTTTCAATCTCTAAATGACTACCCATGCAGCCATATACTAAGGAAGTTCCTCCTCTATCAACCTTTCCACACTCATCTCTTCCTTTGAAACACAAATAAAGCACACCAACATGTGTCTATAGATGCATCTTGACCGGAACTAGAACAGAATCGAGTCTATTTAAGGCAAGCAACAAGATGCAATCTTCACAATATTACTAAACTGATACGTCGTGTCGCTGGTGCGTGGGATATTGTGAACCAGCTTTTATGCTCAGTACACATCACATTTCAGTATTGATTGAAGCAATTGGCACTTGGATTGCTTATATAGAGAGTCCAAAGAAGTCACTACTTTTCTATTTTAGCGGGACATCAGTACTCGGGAGGAGCATGGCATATGGTGGTAAACTAGAAGAGCACTTCTTAACGTTACTTCACGTCCATTCCACAGATGCCAGGACTACTGCAGAAGCTCTACAGTTCTTCTTACAGCAGAAGCAATTGGCACGGATATGATGGTGCTGCTACATGTTTTTTGAAGATAAACGAGTTCACAAGCGAATTCAGACCTTCTCTGCTCATGCAATCTCATACACTGTTCTTGTCACAGGTTACAGCTTGCTTCAATTCAATTCAGCTGTGTCAGTGAAGGAGATAGGAGTTTCATTGACCAGAGTTTTGAAGTTGTTTTTATTATTCCCTCCAAATAGCAGAGGCTTTGAATGGCCATCGAGACTGTTCTGGTTTCCCTGAGCTGTAAATGATGCAGCCAAGTGACACGAGGGGGCTATCACATGAGCCATGTGTTCAGGCAATTTTCAAGCAACTGCCTCCATTGTTGAAAACACTTCCACAGTTTATACGAGTCATCTGAAGATGCTGAAGCATATGGTAAATCCTGCCTTTGGGACTTTGGGCTAGTATTAATGGTGTATGAAGCAGTTATCTACCATCAAAAGTTCTGTGCCCTTTCTCGCTTAAAATTCTTAATGCAGAAGAAGACGGCTGACTTCAGCAAGCTTCTCTTTATGCTCAGTAGCACACTTGATCATCTAGATTCCATTATGGAGAGTGATGCCAGTTGCTGTACTGCAGCTAAGGTGGCCATAGCAAACCTGTAAACTGTGCATGGAATACAATCCAAGGAGTAGGGGTCCAAGAGTACGGAAATCACCGTCTCAGTCAGTTCAACAGTTTCGAGCTATTCCTTATCTTGAAGCACAGCTATCCAATATTCACAGCTGCTTCTCAGGGGAGGTAGTTGAGCTAGTTGTCTCACCATCAGTATTTAACAGTGTTCTTCTTCCTGATGATGGGACACTTCTCAGAGGTTATTGAAAATCATAGCTAATCTCAGTGGTTATGGAATCTCTCAGCTACTTATCGGAGCTTATGGTAACTCTCGGTGTCAACCTTGGCTACTTTCCATTGAGAACAAGCAACGGTAATGTTTGAAGGAATTAGGTATTTTTCTCCTGCTATTATCAAGAGAAGAATTGCTATATAGGGAAATGGCAGATTTTAAGAGAGCTGTTTTCCTAGAGAAGAAGGTTATGATGGCAAAGAACACCAGCTCCGCATCTGTGCAGGATGTAAAATATGCAATGGAAACAAGTTATGCTGGTATATTTCCAGAAACTTTTTAAAAAATGATGAACATTTTTCTGGCGCTTCCAGTAGGCACTGCCTCTGTGGAACGATCACTTAGTCATATAAAATTTTTTTTTAAACAAGACTATGCAATTGCCTAGCTGACTGTAGTGCAGCACCACTCATGAGGATATCTGCTGAAAGGTCTGTAATTGATGCACTAAAATTTGTGGAATCTTAGACATTTTCAAAGAACATTATCCTAGAATGCTATTTCACTGGAGTAGTTTAGTTATTGTTGCAAGCTTTTGTGTTGACTTCATGGCTAGAAGCATTGTTTGTTGGCTCATTTACTTGCTTAATTTCTCAATAATGCACTTGTTGGCTGTTGTTCAGTGACAAAAATCTCAGGGGGAAATCCCAGGGGAAATCCCATGTGCTATCCCTTACCCTCTGTATTACATTCCCTGCCAACCAGCATCAGGCCAAAAACCTCAGGGGGAAATCCCAGGTGCCATCCCCTTGTGATGTGGTGTTCGAATGCTGCTTTTGTCAATTTATCATGCAAACTAACTATGTCCAAGGCATTTACTACTGCAACCTTCTAATCCAGCCTACTATAATTGATTCTGAATTTAAGATAGTAGTCCCATAGTCCCCTAATCAAAAGGGCTAGTACCTTTAACTTTCAAACATCCACATTTTCTACACAGCTCACGGCCTGAGACGGAGAGTGTGGGAGCTGATGGTGATGGTATGGTGTTGCATCTATATATGCTTCTGTAGATTAGAGTTGAATTGACAAGAAAACCCAAGCCATTCCTTCCCTATCTGCTACTGCTTCCACATCTGATCATCTGATTTGAAGTCGCCCGAGTGATACTGGATTTATCAGTAGCAATTCAAGACTTTCTGACACAGAGGATTTGAACTTTTGACAAACCACTTTCAGCCATACAAAAACAATGCTCTAAGGCAGTTACAACAAGACATGGCCAGTTAAATTTAGATACCTTTGCTGGATGAATATCCTTGATTGGTTTACTCCCTCTCAGAGAAAAGAGGTTTCGACAAGTGCAACCCACATACCATTTTTTTTCTGGACCACATTCTTTTTCTGGACCATGCATGATTAAATTCTGCCTTATACTCCAAGATACTCCCAGACTTCCAATCATTCCTCTATGTTGGAAGTCAGGGACTAACATTATCCATATTCGAACGAGGGGAATGAGTCTATGGGCATCATGAAATTGCATGTGTGTACCCTAAATTTGGTATTAATTAATGGTTGGTAATTTTAGTAATTTTATTCATGAGTACTAAATATATAAATTCATGACAAAAATGACTACAAGTAATTTCCATAAACAAGTGAAGCACCCTTACCTTTTCCAAATGAATGGTAAGGTGCTTTTCCCCTTCCTTTTATCTTTTGTTCCACTATAAAATTGTGTGCCTCAATATTATCCCCGACTCCCAACACTTCTAATAGTTTCATGCGGGCCAGGTAAGGAGAAGGAGGTGACTGCAGGCAGGTTTTCATGAGCTTCCTTATGCAATAGTTACATATACCAGAGCCATTCACTTTGAAGGCCATAGTGGCTATATTGGTTGAAACATTCCAACATCTGACTACATAAGGGCTCATTACAGTCACCAGCATTTCTCTCCCCAACAATAATTATGGCTATGGATATTGGATACGCTTCAATATTCAATAAAGCCTTGGGATAAAACGTATGACATACGTACGACGATGCCAAGTAGAATGTATAGCTTTAAAGAGCTTAGCTACAGTAACTTAAGGGCTTACATTTGGGAGCGAGAGATCCAAGATAAGTTCATTTATTGACTCAACGAGGACCTAGGGTAGTCGCGAGTCAGCACAGTCGTTCCGCAACTATATTTTTGGTATGAGGAAGCTAGGCTCTGGGCCAATATCTCTGGTGCACTTCACTGGATATTTCACTCGCTTGCGGCCTAGTTGCTCGTGGAATCGTCAGCTACAGACAATTGGCTGTCCAGTTTTTCCCCCTGAATTTATGACGCTTATCCGCCTCTTTTATGTCAGCAACAACTCCAGAAATGAAGATGCACAAGTTTCAATATTTAGTAGGTAAAGTTATGTTTATATCTATGGAATATAAACTGGAGCCTTCTGGCCTCTACGGGAAGCGCCTGGATGGCACACGTTGGTTCCGTGGGAAGTGTGGGAAATTGTTGGTGTGGAATGACACTTGCATTGACACTTTCTCTCCCTCCTACATTGGTAGTGCCCCACAGTGGCAGGAGCAGTAGCGGCTTTGGCTGAAGAAAGAAAGAGTAGTACAGCAATTTACTCCAGATAACTTGGATTATCATTACATGCATTATTATCACTATTATCATTATCATTATTTAAAAATAAATTTAAAAAATGAATAAATTAATGCCATTGATTACGTTCAGTCCAACGGAAGTCGAGTGCGCACACGGGCTGTTGTGGAAGTGCTCAGGATTTCACTCCAAATATAGATTATCGACAAAACAAGGAGCTGTTCATGTAAAAAAAATATCCTAGCAGCATTACATCACAATGAGTAGGGCTGCTGTAAGCCTTAACCTACCTTTGCCCTGTCCCTAACCAGGGGGCCCAATTCAGTACTATATTTTCTCTAAGGAATTGATGTTATCATAATTATATATGGTAACTAGCTGGGATGTGTCATGAGGAAACAACCAAACGATATTGCCATTAGTTCAACATTCTTGCAAGCAAGGCCATATAGTGATTGCGACAGAATAATGCCAGTGTGGTGTCAAAGGTGGTCCTAGTCCTAGTCGGGACATCCAACATCACAGTGGAAGTACATCATCATAGATGTATAAGAGTTCTTCAAGGAAGCAAAGAGGAAGAAAAAGTCAATCATGAGAGAGAGTGACCAGAAATTGTAGATCGAAATAGACATGGTGGAGGTATAGTGTAAAGTCAAGCCTTCTCGCCTCAATCATCTCTCTCCCATCCATCTCTACGCTTGAACTTCTAATTATCTCAATTAGGCTTCCAAATTCATCCTTCCTTTTTGCCACATTTTATCGCCCACCTTCATCACCCGACCATCTAGATCATTTACTTGCCTCACTTGCTGCTCTTCCCTCCACCCCCCATCTTTCCACAAAGAAACTTATTCTGCTTGGGGACTTTAATGTTAATTTTTTGTTACCTTTACCGCTTCTCGATAAGATCCACACAATATCTGACCTTTTTTCTCTCAATCAAATTATACACTATCCAACTCACTACTCCCATGCTGATGTTCCCACTATCATTGATCTTGTCTACGTACCCTCCACCCCTTACTACCACCTGCTGTGAAGTCTCTCCTCCTGTATCAAACTCCGACCACAACTCCGTCCTTTTCTCCCTCCCTCTGATATCTGATTCTCCATCTCCCTCGCCTACTCATCGAGTCTGGTTATATGACAGAGCAGACTTCTCTCAAGCTAACGACCTAATTGATATCATTCCCTGGGACACCATTCCCCCCCTTAGACACTGAAGCATCTTGGCTCATATTTAAAGAACTCTTTACTTGCATCATGCACAAAACTATTCCCTCTAAGCTAGTTTATCCCTACAACCTGCTGTATCCTTCCCTGGATCTCCTACTCCATTCTCAAACAAATCAAAATTATAAATAGATTATACTCCTCTGCCAAATCACTCAGATCTGCTGATGCCTGGGAAGCCTATCGCCGTTGCTGTAACCACACTCTTTCCTCCTCCGTTCAGCAAAACACTTCTTCTTCAAAAGACTATCATCTTCTCCCAACTCTAGTTCTTTTTGGAGAGCAATAAAGAAATTAGGTAAAAAAACATCTTGCATTCCATCCCCTACTTACCAAGATCAAACTTGTGCTTCCCATCAGTCTAAAGCCGAGGTTCTAAATCACTTCTTCTCAAGCTGTTTTAATAAGTCTTCTCCACCCCTCTGTAATCACACACTATCTCCTCCACTCTTCCCTTGCCCACCTGAGCTCCTCTGCTCAACGGACGAGATTGTAAGTCTTCCAACTTGCATTCCCTCTGAGAAATCAAACTGGCCCTGATTTTATCTCTGCTAGAATGCTTAGATCCACAGCTGCCTCCATATCAATTCCTCTTTCTCATACTGTCTCCTCCACTCTTCCCTTGCCCACCTGAGCTCCTCTGCGCACCGGACGAGATTGTAAGTCTTCCAACTTGCATTCCCTCTGAGAAATCAACTGGCCCTGATTCCAGAATGCTTAGATCCACAGC
Organism: Cladorhizidae sp. MBARI D1340-BT2; assembly: GCA_028752905.1. Lineage (NCBI taxonomy): Eukaryota > Metazoa > Porifera > Demospongiae > Poecilosclerida > Cladorhizidae > Cladorhizidae sp. MBARI D1340-BT2. The sequence goes on along the minus strand of JAQNBH010000016.1, from coordinate 4,076,029 downwards.
TGCCTCCTTACCAATTCCTCTTTCTCATTCCTCCCTCTCTACTGGCCACTGACTGGAAGCATTCCTTTGTAATTCCTATCCCCAAAACATCTCCACACTCGTCTTTCCCCAAGGATTATCGTCCAATTTCCTAATAAGCAAGATATTAGAACGCAACTATTTACACAAACTTATCACCATACAAGACATTTTGTCAAACATTCAGTTCGGATTTCACCCAGGTCTGTATAATGAAATAGCAATACTTAACGTAACTCAATCCTGGTTTGCTTCCCTGGATGCCCACAAGTCTGTCTGTGCAGTCTTTCTAGACATCAAGAAAGCTTTTGACTCTGTGCCGCATAGACCACTCTTAAACACTCTGTCCTCACTTAACATTCCTTCTCACCTCCTCACTTCCTATCTTACGGCCCAGTCACAGAGTGTCACTATCTTTGGCGTTCTCTCTTCTTCGTGTCATGCATCTTCTGGAGTACCTCAAGGATCTATTCTTGGTCCTCTTCTGTTTGTTCTTTACATTAACGACATTGCAAAGCTCCCACTCTCGACATCTTCTCTCTATGCAGACGATATCCTCTCTCCCATCCATTCTCTTCAACCTCTTCCTTAGATACAAGCACCAAAGCGACAAGCAGACCAGACCATGGCATGGGTGGAATGAGCGACACCCCCAATTCCAGGAAGAGCGATTTTGGAGGAGAGAAAAACCCTTACCTTATCAGGACGAAAGATTCTGGAGGCAGAGTCAACCACACCCATCAATCAAGAGGGAGAACATGAGCAAAACACCATCTACTCCACCCACATACAGGGAGATGGAACCTGAAAAGAACGAATCAGAGGGTAGGCCAGTGATATGTTATGGGTGTGGCCAGAGGGGGCATAAGAGACCAGACTGTCCTAGACAGGTTAGACGAGTTATATCACCAAAGCCAAGGAAAGCTCTATATGTTGAAGGCACCATTGGCTCCTCCCACTGTTCCAGATTGCTCATAGACTCGGGAGCAGCACAAACTGTTGTGCACAGCAGGCATGTTCAGCCTGATGACTTGACCGGAGAGAAGGTGAGATTGACTGGGTTTGACAGCAATACTCATGAATACCCCCTAGCAAAAGTGCAGCTACAGGTGGGACTACACTCCGACACTTATGAGGTAGCAGTATCTAGCACACTAGATGACATGTGGATGCATTGTTGGGTCTCGACCTCGAATTACTAGACTATCTACTGCACCTAGAGAAGCAGGGTCGACAACAGCACATTGCTGTGAGGCAGACCAGAAGTCAGAAGGCCAAACAGCAGGTGGAAGAGGAGCAGGACGAAGCTGCCACTCTGCAGTCTCAAGCCACACCACTGACCCTAGGTGAGATCTTTGATTTCGATGATTCATTGTTCCATGCTGACTCCACAGTGCCAGCTCCAGAGCAGGCAGTGCCAGACGCCTGCCTGCCAAACCCTGACCCACTTCCAGATCTCCTACCTACAGACAAGTATCAGCTCATTCAGCAACAGCACGAGGATCCCTCACTTGCCCCACTCCGGGTGTGGGCAGACAACAGTGAGGTAGGCTACCACTGGGAAGATGAACTTCTCACCCACACTGAAACTGATGAGCTGGACACAGCATGGACCAGGATTGTTCTGCCGAAACAAAGGCGAGCAACAGTGATGAACATGGCGCACTCAGACTTGACAGGTGGCCACTTCGGAAAGAAGAAGACTCTGGCGAGGGTAAGGAAACATTTCACCTGGCCAGGTATATCAGTCGATATACAAGAATATTGCAGATCATGTCCAGATTGCCAGAAGGCAGCACCACACAGACACAGCAGGGCACCCTTGCAACCTCTGCCTGTGATAACCAAACCCTTTCAAAAGATTGCTTTCGACATAGTGGGGCCACTCCAGAGGACAAAATCAGGATTTAAATATATTCTCACCAGCATGTGCTATGCCTCCAAATATCCTGAGGCCATTCCACTCAGGAGGGTCACGGCTGAAGATGTCGCTGAAGCAATGATGGAGACCTTCTCCAGAACTGGAATTCCCACAGAAATCCTGACTGACCAAGGCTCTGTCTTTGTGGGTCGAGTAGTGACACACCTCTGCTGCCTGCTCAACATACACCATCTCAAGACCACACCCTACCACCCACAAAGTGATGGAATGCTGGAAAGGTGGCATGCCTCTCTAAAAGCAATGCTGAAGAAAGCAGTTAAGGATAAAAAGGATTGGGATAGATATTTAAAATTTCTATTATTCTCTTACAGGGATACACCCCACTCCGTCACCGGCTTCTCTCCATTTGAGGTTCTGTATGGCAGGAGTGTCAGAGGACCTCTGGAGGTTCTCAAGTCGACTTGGCTTGAAGGACACACCAGTGAGATCGCCATCACAGACTGGGTGAAGCAGCTGAAGGGGAGAATGGAAGCAATGGCAGCTGTCGTGGGACCCAGGGAGAGCAGAGCCAAGCAAGCGATGAAACAGCAGTATGACAAGACAGCGGCAGAGAAGGACATCTCAGTTGGATCTATGGTATTGGTAACAATACCACAACTAACAGGAAAATTAGAGGAGTCTTGGGATGGGCCATTTGAGGTGGTGGAAAGGGTATCTTCCCTGAACTATAAGGTGGCCATCCCAGGGAGACGTAACAGAGCTAGGGTCCTGCATGCTAATCTCCTGAAACCATGGAGGATGTCAGACAACTCTGTTATGAGGGTCATCCTCGCTACTGAGGATGTACAGCAGGAGACTCCAACCTCAACACCCAACCTCACTGAGGAGCAGACCACACAGTTGCAGGCATTGCAGCAGACATTCTCAAATGTTCTCACCACTCAACCAGGACTGGTGACATCAGCAGAACATCAGATAAACACCGGAAGTGCCGCCCCCATCCGATCCGCACCCTACAGGCTTGCTCCAGCTTGGAAGGACCAGCTGAAGGACGAAATACAGGCACTAAGAGAAGCAGGCATACTCGTGCCATCGACAAGCCCTTGGTCTTCACCAATACTCCCTATGAAGAAAAGAGATGGAGGTATCAGGCTGTGCATAGACTTTAGAAGAATAAACAATGTTACCGTACCTGATCCCTATCTCATGCCAAGAATTGAGGACATACTTGACACCTTGGCAAGTGCTACATTCCTCACCACATTAGATCTCAATAAGGGATTTCACCAGGTGCCAGTCAGCAAAGACGATGCACCAAAGACTGCCTTTTGCACCCTTGGGGCAAGTTCCAGTATACCAGGATGCCCTTCGGCTTACGAAATGCCCCAGCCACATTCCAGAGGCTGATGGACAAGACCATCGATGACCTACTTCAGTTCACCAGAGCCTACATGGACGACCTGGTGGTATTTAGCTCTACATGGGAGGATCATATCACTCACCTCACCAGTCTACTTACCCGGCTGGCTGAACTTGGTCTCACGGTGAAGCCAAGCAAGTGCACCTGGGCTGCAGCAACTTGTGTTTTCCTAGGCCACACTGTGGGCAGAGGACATGTCAGTCCAATGGAATGCAAAGTCAGTGCGATTCAGAATTTCTGTCGACCACAGACTAAATCAGATGTCAGATCATTCTTAGGATTGGTAGGGTATTACAGAAAGTTCATCCCAAACTTCTCTCGACACTCAGGAGAACTATTCAGTGCCACCAAGAAAGCATCACCCTCACCAGTTGTCTGGACTCCAGCAATGAAGACAGAGTTTAACCATCTCAGACAATCATTGAGTCACTTACCTTCGCTTACCCTTCCCACACACTCAGACAATTTCCTCCTACAGACAGATGCCTCAGCAAAAGGACTGGGGGCAGTGCTCGCAGTGGTCAGGAATGAGGAGGAGCTACCCACTGCCTTCTACTCCAAGAAGTTGCTCCCAGCAGAGCAGAAGTACTCAGCCACAGAATTGGAAGGACTAGCAGTTGTCTGCGCTATTGAACATTTTTCTTATTATTTGATATGCAAGCCATTCCGGCTGGAGACTGATCACAAGGCCTTGTCATTTCTTCAAACAACAAAGCACCTGAACGGGAGATTAGCAAGCTGGGCCTTACGACTGCAGCACTACTCCTTCACCATCTCCTACAGACCGGGAGCTAAGAACTCCAACGCAGATGCTCTGTCTAGGCAGGCTTGGCCAGAAACTAACGAAGATGGCCTTCGGCCTCCACAAGAGGGGGAGAATGTTAGGCCCGAGCCCTAACAGGGGTACTAACCCTGGACATATAACTACATGTAGTGTGAACCATAGACGAATGGATTGGTTAATGTTAATTGGTGTGATCTCATATTATCTCATGATTATTTCTGTCTGTTATGTTTGTGTGTGCTTGTGTTGATGTCATGTCATCACCCCACATCTCATCACCCCATTGGTTCCTTGTAAGTGTACATTCCTAAACTGGCAGGCTGTAACCTATTTAAAAGGGCAGCTTTGCTGGCACGGGCAGATTTCCTACTTTCTTCTAAATTACAACTTGGAATTAAAACTCTTAAACGTCTAGAACTAAACCTCTAGTCTTATAAGAAGGGAGAGGGAATCTCTGGTGGCAGCATACTCTTGGGTTCCCCACTATTAAGGGCCCAACAGTTATACTTATGAAAAATATATATCAACAGAGATCACAAAGAGAGACCTATCTTTTGAGCTATATAGCAAGTCCATCATGAAGTTTACGGAATCTATGGTGGTAACCACAAGAAGAAAAAAGGGGGGAAAATACATGTGGGTCACTCCCCCCCCCAAAAATGCAACTCCCTCCTTTTAAAACACCGAATTTTGAAAATCTATTTTGTTCTGATTTTGTGGCAAACATAACTTTGCCACACTTGACTCAATTTTAATATTTGAGGGTTCATTTGAGAGCTCTTTTAGTGCTCTGTGATATGACGGTTTCAATTCATTTTTTAGAAATTTTTGGAGTGATCCTTGCCTTTTTGGGTGTATCTTCTAAGAAAAGGTGCCTATAGAGATATTTCACATATCATTTTAAAGCACACAGATTGTGCAACAAGTTGGTATCAAAAGTATCTTCACAGAAGAAAGCGGGAGAATGTTATGTTGTCTACAAATATGCGTTCAAATTTTGGTGGTTTCAGGTGTAGTCCTCCCCCTCCCCTTATTAAGATATATCCAGGTCTACCACAATTACAGGCCAGGATATTCTGGAGACAAATCCTGGATGAGACGAGACTACATGCCCCATTCAGAGACAGCAGTGGCAAGACTGCCCTCAGACCCCAAACCTTCAATCTCCTCCAACTTCTCAAACACCCTCTCCAGCTGTGGCAGTGACCCAGTTTACAGGCCAACCCCCGACCATCTCACCCCATGAAGTGGCCCCATCACAACATACACAACCTCACAGACAGAGTAGTATTTCGATGATGTTAAAGGTCCCTTGTTTTTTCAGTGCAGGCAGTGGGGTCACCTCAATGCTGCCTGCCCTGAAAAGGAAGTCAGAAAAATCGACTCACTGAAGAACCAGTGCACCCTGCCGTCCCTCGTCACTATGGGATCTGTCCAGAATGCCCCAGTCCATTTTTTCTAGAGAGTGGTGCTGACCACACGGTAATCAGCGCTGGACTACTCCAAGACCTCCAGAACCGAGACTCCGACCCTTTATCACAAACATCCTCCGTCACCATCAAGGGAGTACACGGACCTGCGACTACCCTCTCTGTTGTGCAGGATCCCTGCTAAATCTTTCAGTCAAGTTTTGAGATGCCAATGGCAGTATCTGACGACATCTCTTGTGACATTCTCCTAGCGAGATTGTCTACTACTGTTTTAGTTGCTCAAAGATGCTTCAAGATGTTCCCAAAGAAGTGTGTGAAGTGACTACTCCACTCCAACCCGTCCGACAAGATTGTTTCGCCCGCTTATGTTGCTGCTGGCCCAGAGAAGTTCGATACTGAACCTGATTGTTATAACGATATCCTCTTATCCTCTTATGACTTTCCTCAAACCAATGTTTCTCTCTCTCACTCTGTTCCCTTATCCAGCTATTTGTCAGCCTTTCCATCCCAGTATGTCGTTGAGACCACTCCATGCTCTGACATAAACTCTGAGGCTCTGCACCTGGTCCAGTTGGAAGACCCTTCCCTGAATGACCTCTGAGCCAAAGCTGACCTACCTGAGTCTGAGTATGTCACGCTCAACCATGTCCTCCACAGGAAGACTACTGACCAGACAGGAGATCCTCGTTTCCAGATTGTCCTACCCCTCTCTTGCCGTGAGGCTGTGATCAAGCTGGCTCATTCCACACCGATGTCGGGCCATGTTGGCTTCGCTCACACCAGGTACAAGATTATGCGACATTTCTTCTGGCCAGGTATCAGCAAAGATGTTCGTGCAGCTTGCCAGGCTTGTGACAGATGCCAACGTACAGCAAAGAGAACTCGCTCTCGAGCTCCAATGATCAACCCTATGCTCCCTATTACCTGTCCTTTTGCCAAGGTAGCCATTGATATCATGGGATCCTTGCCTCTCTCTACCAAGAAGAACATGTCCATGTTGACGTGTGTAGACTTGGGCTCCCACTACCCTGATGCCGTCCCCTTGAAGACTACAAATGCTAAGGTAGTAGCCTAATCATTACTTACAATTTTCTCTCATCTCTCAGTTCCCACAGAAATTCTTTCAGACAGAGGATCTAACTTCATGTCAGCTCTCATGAGGGAGGTATTCTCTTTCTTCGGAGTAAAGCACTCTAAGACTGCGCCATACAGACCTGAGTCTAATGGAGCAGTAGAAAATTTTCATCTTGCCTTATTACAAATGATTCGGAAGGCTGATATTGAACACAAAGACTGGGATTACTATCTCCCCTATTTTTTATTCGCCTCTCATGATGCCCTTGCTCCTTTACTGGCTATTCCCCCTTTGAATTGATATTCGGGAAACAAGTGCATGGATCTCTCTCAATCCTCAAACAACAGTGGCAGCCATCTTCTACCCACATACACTCCATTGCAGATTGGCTCTTGCAGCTGAGAGCAGACCTTGCAGCAATGTGTGCCTTTGCTACAGCTAACCAGACTACAACTCAAGCTCGAACCTGGTTCGAGAAGAATGCAAAAATAAGATCCTTCGCCATTGGAGATCAAGTATTGGCTTTTACCCACATCATCATGGGTAAACCTGCAGCTAAGCTGACAGACAGATGGAGTGGACCCTATACCATTATAGGCCGTGTCTCACCAGTTACATATTCTACTGATATGCCAGAGACAAAAAAGAACTAGAACACTGCATATTACTGCACTCAAAGAGTGGCTTCTTCCTTGCATCTAATATTGCATATCTTTCTGATGACCCCACAGATAAAGAATAACTACCCGACTATCACATCCAACCATCTGATCCCCCACCGCAGTTGGGACCCGACCTTTCAGGTGATCAATGCAGTGCCATCCTCAAACTCTGGCACTCCTTTCTGACAGTGGTTACCTCTACCCTTGGGTGAGCCAGAGCCACTTCCCATAAGATTTACACTGGTGATTCCTTACCTGTCCATTTACATCCCTGCAGGATCCCGAAGGTATGGGAAGAACCTTTTCATTCAGAGATTGCTCTACTCCAACATGCAGGTTTGATTGTGCCATCTTCAGCTCCCTGGTCGGCACGCATGTTCACCATTCCTAAACACATGCCAGGTTCTGTTAGACTGGTTGTCGATTACCGCCGCCTGAATGCAGTCACCGTCCCAGACCCTTACTATCTTCCATGTGTGGAAGACATCCTTGAGAAGATGGCTGGGGATGCGTACTTTACCAACCTAGACTTGGCCCATGGGTTTTACCAAGTCCCTCTTGCTGAAGCTGACGGAGAGAAAATAACATTTGTAATGCCCTTTGGGAAGTTCATGTTTATACTGTCATGCCCTTCGGCCTTCGCAATGCCCCCACCTCATTCCAAAGAACCAATGGCATACTTGGAGATTTATCAGACTATGTCAACGTCTACATTGATGACATTTCCATGTAAAAATTGGCCAAACCACCTATTCAACATCTCCACACTGTTTTAGCTCACCTCAGCTCTGCTGGTCTCACTGTACAACCAACTAAGTCCCAACTGGCATGACCTCTTGTCTCTTCCTTGGACATGACATTGGAAAAGGACTCATCACTCTGCAGGAAGTGAAAACCAAAGCTGTTGCTGCTTTCTGTCAGCCCCGTACAAAGTCTTATGTCCGTGAATTTTTGGGGTTGTTAAGATACTACAGACGTTTCATTCCCTCCTTCAGTTCTATAGCAGCCCCGATCTCAGACCTCACCTGCCAAGCTGCTCCTGACCCTGTCTCCTGGACCAATGATTTCCAAACAGCTTTTAACATGCTCAAGAGACTTCTCTGTTTGCAGCCTGTACTGGCTGCTCCTAGATATGATCGCCCATTCCGTCTGCAAACAGATGCGTCTGGACGTGGACTAGGTGCAGTGTTGACTCAAGATGACGATCAATGTGTAGAGTATCCTATTGCTACTCAATGTGTAGAGTATCCCATTGCTACTCAAGGAAGATGTTTCCTCAAGAGCAAAGATACCTAGCTACCAAGCAGGAAGGCCTAGCAGTCATCGAATCATGCAAGCACTTCCGACCTTATCTCCTTGGATTCCCATTTACCATTGTTATAGACCACAGAGTCTGGGTAACAAGGACACTACAAATGGACATTTAGCCCGTTGAATGGATGTCCTTAGGCAATTTGATTTTTCGATTATATATCGTCTTTGGGACTGCCAATAACAATGCTGATGGTCTCTCAAGGCAAGCTTGGCCAGACTCCCAACCTGTCACCATACTTTTGCCGGCTTCCAAGCTCTCCGGAGGGGAGGGTGATGTTATGATCCCCTAACAAGCCAATTACGAACACCACAGAACACATTATAATGATAAACTGTGAAATCATTAGATAGCCTTAATTGGATATATAATATATTGTGTCATTATGTTGGTCAGCCAATGAGACTGCAGGAAGACCACGTGCTGGTTAGCCTATTTAAAGGAGAGCAGCACATGACTTCCTCAGTTGGCTCTTTTTCTCAGAATTGACTTTGTGTGTAAGAGCTGTGTATATTATTTAGTGAAATTCTTATTTACTGACAAGTGGTTAGAATCCGTCTTTGAACGGACCTAGTTAGGAGTGACAACCTAACAGTAGGTAGGGTGAAGGTTAGACGCCAAGTTTTTGAATAACTTCTTTATGCAGTGCAGATTATCAGGAAGCAGGTTGTGAGGTACTTCTGGTGGGTGATTTTAATGCCCACAAAGGTTAGTCACCTAACAGGTTGTTGGATCTGGTTGGAGTGGCATGTCAGGAATATGTTATCACAGTGTAGAGGAAGGTGGATGTGGAAGATGAGAGAAAGGAGGTCAGTGATGGATTTATCTTGCTGTCAAAGGGGTTAGTTATGAATATGATGGTGATTGAGGACAGAGAAGAACTTGGTGTGTCGTAAGGTAGATTGGAAGTGCTCCTAGAGTCTAAGGCTAAGAAGTGAACTGGATGGTGCAAAATGTTGGATTCAAGATGAACGATATTGTGAAAGGGTTAAAGATAGACAAGGCTCTTGGTCCTGATGGCATAATTAATGAGATGTTGATATATGGTGGGGAAGTATTGGCCAGAACATTGGAGACGGAGTTATATTGTTAAAGCTGGGGATAAAGAGGTGGCTGGTAATTGCAGTGGGATAGTTCTGGGGAGTTAAGTGGCTAAAGTGATGCCAGAGTGTTGGCAGGTAGGCTCAGTAGGTTTGCAGAGGAGCATATACTAATGGAGGGTCAGGGTGGGTTTAGGCCAGGGAAAGGATGTGCTGGCCAGTTCCTAGTTATGAGGTCACAGGGGCAACAGACATTTCTGGATATGAGCAAGGGATATGATATTGTGTGGAGAAGGATTGTGGATGAAGATGAGATCAGGAAGAATTTGTCAATGTGTGTAAGCATGAAAGAATTCAGTCAAGTGTGTTGTTATGTGGAGAGGGGTCTAGGTGGTTTGAAGTGGAGGCAGGATTGAGACAGGTTGTCTCCAGTTTTCTATAATGTGTATGTGGTGGGACTATTGAAGGATATGGAGGGGAAAGAATTAGGGATTGAAGTGGAAGGAACATGGTGTGGGTTGCTGTCTGTGTGCAGATCATATTGTACTGTTAGCGAGAGATCAGGTAGAGGTACAAGTGATGGATGTGGGGGGAAGCACGCAATGAAGGATTGTGAGAACAGTAGGTCAATGATGGTCAGTGGGAAGTGTAGTGGAGGAGAGTGGAAGATTATGAGGAGAGAATGAAGAATGTTTTACTTTGAGTCCACTCTAATTCCAGCAATGAAAGTTCAAGGGGATCGGTCATCTGCCAAGGACAATTGGTAAAGTACTTTATCCTGTTCCAGACTCTACTCTTTGGCTGAGTTCCACGATGTCTTTAAACTTTCACTGGGCAAAAATTGATGGCCTTCTTATATGATATGATGTCCTTGATCTGTCCTACAAAATAAATATGAACTATCATGAGGTATTTCCAACATGGAAGACAGTTCATATGTTAAGTAATGGAAATTTGAACTGTACATGTGTTCTCCATCTTTCCTACAACAGAAACATGAAGGGATATTTTGAACTGCCTTCCAAATCTTATAAATATTAGCTTTAGTACTTTAGTATGGTTGAGTCATTCATTATATTATAGGAATTCTTTATGTCACAGTATATAATTATAATGCACGCATGTGCAGCATATTTTAATTATATTATAATGTTCTGTTCATCGATTTCCTTACAGATGCTTGGGCCAATCACCACAAATTTTCAGGAGGGTATCATGGCCCAACTGGGGGTGTAACGGCACTCTTGTATTTCTCAAAATTGCCTTTTGGGGGGATTTAAGGAGAAAAGTCGCTCTGTCAAATGCGTTACATAGAACCAACAATAGCCAATAGGTACTTCAATTTTTAATATATGTAGTAGTAATTCAATAGCTCTGCTTTAACACAGCAATGAGCACTATTTGTAGCCTTTATCAGCTACCTTCTAAGTATATATATATATATATATATATATTTTAACAGTGCCTCTAAATGGGCAATGAATAAATTAAAAATAATATGTACAGCCTAGTCATGTTCCTCCTTCCCTAGCTCCTCGCTCAATGACTTCTCTGTGTCGGATGACCCAGTTCAGCTCTGGCTTATCCTTCCTCAGTTTTCTAATTCGAACTCTGAGATGATACTCTTCTTCCGCCTGTGCTCTGGTTAAATCCGGATTTATATACACGTCTTTCCATGCTGCTTCTGGCGGAGGAGCTTGGTCTTTTGCAGGAATTCTCGCCTTTCATCTTCACCCACTTTCACTATGAGATGAACTGGTTTACCGACTTTATTCTCGGGCCAAAACCCAGAGATATTTACACCTGATAGATCAATGTTCAGGGTTGAAGCTAGGTTTGTCAATGTAGTGACAATTTCTTCTTCTGTTCTCTGGATCCTTCGTGAATTTAATATCTTGCTACGATTCATATTCCCTTGCTCTTCCTTCTTCAAAGTTTTCCGAAGTGTGGCTATGTTAATCACAGCTGGCTCAGACTCTTTGGCTTCCCTACCGAACAATGTTTTTGTTGTAGCAGGTACTTCGATTTTGTCTTGCTTCCTTTTGGTCACTATATCGGTCATTTCCTTATCCAGATGGACCACTTCTTTTCTTAGATCACACAAGTTCTCTTTCAACTCTCCAAGTTCATTCTCCAGTTCCTTGATTTCTGCCTCCAATACTGTCACTGTCACCTTATGATTTTCCCTTTCCCTCTCCCACTTTTCATATGCACAGAAGTTGCAGTCCACTGTGTTTGGCCATATCCCTTTTTCCTGCTTTAAGTGTTTGGCCATATCGCTATAAGTGTTTGGCCATATCCCTTGTTTCTGCTTTAAGTATTTGGCCATATCCCTTGTTTCTGCTTTAAGTGTTTGGCCATATCCCTTGTTTCTGCTCTAAGTGTTTGGCCATATCCCTTGTTTCTGCTTAAGGGGGCTTCACCCATTTTAGCAAAAAACGTTTGTCCTCTTTGTAATTGCCATAACTTTTGTTCTCTTTCCACTATGCAGATAATTTTGTTATCAAAGTGTTGCTTGTTCTATCTTCTTTCCAACAGTATATGAAACGTCTATATAGACACATTTTATTAGAAGATACAAGTGACAAACCAAGACCCCTACCACTCAAGCGTTTGGCGGACCTAACTCACCACCACTTGAGCTGTTTTGTGGCTACCTGTAACACTTGGCTGTAATTGGAGCGAAACAAATTTGGCCTGCTTAGGACCATTGGTCAGTTGCAATTGACCGGGTGGGTTGAACTCATTAAACCCAAAAGATCATCTCTTCTAATGACCATAACTTGGCAATGCTAATTTTTTAAAGAAGTCTGATCCGCTCCAATCACAGAACACACAAAGAGCTTTCAAATGATACCAACAAATATTTTTTGGGTTTAACTGTGACAAAAGTTATGTTCGCCAAACGCTGGATTTTCATGATTTGTAGAAATATGCAGTCAAAGTATATAGACAATGAAAATGTTTGGGTTGAAATGGCAAAATGTGTTCTTATTTTTTAAGTTTCTTGATCTGTTCTTGGACTTCCATGCCTCTCTTGATCTGTTTTGGGATCATGTAAAGAGTAAGACTCCGGAAGTCGAAAAATCAGTGCGCGTCAATTAATTTTCGCGGTATTTTTTTTTTAAACTCTGCATATCTTAAACGCGCGCGCTATGTACAGAGCGGGAAGTCATTGGATAGGAGCAAATATCTTTTGGCAAGTACTGTTACTTGTGTGTAAGGGAGAAAATATCTAAAAAGTAATAACAATAGGATGATTATTGATAATAATATTATGATGAACATGTTTGGTGTTGTTACTTGGTGTACAGTTGCAATGTATATAACTATGGTTAGATGCAAGAAGCAAGAAGTCCAGCCTGAAAGATGGGTTTGCATGGGGGTGTCTTGCGTGTTAAACCGTAAAGTCGATTCGTCATGGTTTGTATGTCTATGTCAATATTTTTAGATTTATTGAAGGGAGCTTCTTCGCGAAGTCAATGCTTAGTCTGCAAACTTGGCTCCTTTTGCAGAGAGTACCCAGTTACTGCTGCTGCAAGTGAAGAAGGTGCAGTCGACCAACTGCAATTAATGTGTACCAGTGGTTGCAGGAAGTTTGCTCAACAGCCCTTAGCTGTCCAATAATCTTAGGTGGGCCTGGAGTCATCATGAGTCCCAATTCAGTGTGTTGTCAATTGTCACATAAACAGTACATTCTTGTGGCCATAGCATCATTATCAGAATAGTATCAATATAGAATCATTATTATAATTGTTGTGGATACAGCATCATTGGGACCCATCACCATCCGGGTGTTTGGATTGGTGGACACCAGTCATACTCCTGCACTGGGTATGCTGTAAACAATCACAATTCCACTCCATTCTATGTAGTTGTTCAACACAAATTTTCAGGTTACATGCAAATAGTTCCCCGGAGAGACGCTGCAACATTACTCCCTATCATACAGTCTCATGTTGCGATAATCCATTCGGATCAGTGGGCTGCTTACAGACAGGTTGCTTCTCTGCCTGAAGTGGTTGCTCATCGGACTGTTAACCATTCAATAGAGTTCCTAAATCCAGTCACAGGTGTGCACACAAAATGTTGAATCCGAGTGAGTTATACCACAAGATATACACAGTATGTTAGATAAATTGATTTTAGCAGGCGAGGATAAAGATGAAGGGGGTTCGTCGTGATCAACTTCCTTCATACCTCGATGACTTTATGTGGAGGGAGAGGAATGCCGGCACGACTGCTGATGCTTTTCAAAACACATGATGCTGCATTTGTTGTTTTATGAAGTTCTTTGAAGTTGTTGATATGAAGTTGTTACTTTTTTTTGGGTTGTTTTTTATGCTGCATTTGTTGTTTTATGAAGTTGTGTTAATATGAAGTTGTATTACTTGTGTTAGTAGTCCTGAGATAGCACTCTTTCTTGATGCCTTCTGAAAGCGCGTGATTTTAGCGCGCGCGTTTAAGATAACAGCGTTTTAAATTATATACCGCGAAAAATAATTGACGCGCACTGATTTTTCGACTTCCGGAGTCTTACTCTTTACATGATCCCTGTTTTGTACTCCACGACTTTCTTAATTTTCTATGCCTGTATTCCTCACCTCTTTCCGAGACCGCTCGACAGAATCCAGAGCACCGGGAATGGCGCTGCTTTCAGTACAAAGACATAACGACGTTGACCAAAAACTGAAAACGAGGCGACTGGAAATCCCGCGTGCGCACCAGAATTACATATCCAGGGCCTCTGCGCAAACGGCAGGAAATGACTCAGCAAGAATTTGCTTCCAGGTATAAGTGGTAGCCATTTTATGGCGCCGAAAAACTTACCTATCCCGTAAGCTCTGTGCAAGTCTCTTCCAATTTTGAATCGAGATAATGAAATTGCATGGACAAAAAGCCCCATAACTTTGAAATGGATGCTCCAATGCCTCTAAAACTTTGGAAATGGCTAGTAGATGCTTACAACAACATTTATAAATGATAATAAAAAAATAAAAAATAAAAAAATATAATGGGTAGGCCCCCCTTAAGGGGGTGCTAGGGGTGCTTTAATAAAAAAGTTAACCTCAAATACAACTGATCATAACTTTTTTGTTTCTATTCCTATGAACATAATTTTGCTATCAAAAGATAGCCCACTTGTCATGCTTTCAAATGATATGCATATCATATACTGCATATCATATACTTTCTTTTTGTCCTCCTTCAAAGTAACTCAAAGAAGCAAGCACCATTGAAGAAGATGCCGCCCACTCCCCACCCTTACTAGTATTTTGTATTGGCTTGTAATTGCTTCAGTGGCTAGAGCATGCATAGTGCTACAAATTGAATGGTTTAGAATCTTTTTTTTTTAAATCCACTAGTTATGGCGAGTACAAATGTAAAATTTTACCTTAGATCATCATTAGATCATCAATAACTTCACAAAAGAGGCAATGAATTTTTTTTGAAACCATTCAATTTGTAGAGTAAAGACAGAGCTACATAATGGTATAAAATGTTAGACATAAAAAATTATTCGAATGAGTTATTGTGGGCGGGAGGCAAGGAGTCAACATTTTTGACCAAAAAAAGTTATGGCAATGTAAACATTGAAGTTTGGGTTTGCACTGACAGGGGAGACAGCTGCATTCTCCCCCCCCCTTTTTAACTTGTGTTTACAACTTTAGAGCTCCGTAGATTCTGCAAACTTCATTGTGTGGACTTGATATATAGCTCAAAAGATAGGTCTCTCTGTGTGCTCTCTTTTGATACTAAAATATGTTTCATAGGATAACTATAGGCAAGTTACTAGAGCCTAAAGAGGAGGGACCTCAAAAACCTGCATCCCAAAGTCCCCATCCAGAATAACTCCAGATTGCTAAGTGCAAAAATATTGAAATTGGTGCGAGTGGCTAGAGGAAGCCCGCCCTATGCAAACACCTTTTTGATTAGGCGTTAAAAATTTATTACCTGGTCAAGCGTGTGGGTGGAAAATTGAAGGTGTTGCTTTTACAACGCCTTCAATTTTCTACCCGTGCGCTTGACCAGGTAATAAATTTTTAACGCCTAATCAAAAAGGTGATTGCATAGAGGCGGGCTTCCTCTAGCCACTCGTACCATTTTTATTTTTTTGGCACTTAGCAATCTGGAGTTATCTTGGCAGAGGTTGAGGCATTCTAGCTTTTGAGGTCGCTCCGCTTTAGAGTCTAGTAACTTGCCTATAGTTATACCTATGAAACATACTTTAGTATCAAAAGAGAGCACACAGAAAGACCTATCTTTTGAGCTATATATCAAGTCCATACCATGAAATTTACAGAATCTATGGAGCTCTAAAGTGGTAACCATAAGAAAAAAAGGGGGGAAATGCCATTGTCCCCACTGAATTCAGGTAGGCTTCTTGATCGCCTTCCTGGGGGGATGGTGTGTGCAAAAGCCACTGTAAGTCCAGAATAGAGCATCCAAATCTTCTGTAACTTGGAATCCACCTTTCCAGTATGTTGAAGCATAGTTGGGTGAGATAAAAAAATTGTAAATAATATTTAAAAAATAAATTTAAATCCAACCCCTAGCCCCCCCTTAAGTGTTTGGCCATATCCCTTGTTTCTGCTCAAGTGTTTGGCCATATCCCTTGTTTCTGCTCAAGTGTTTGGCCATATCCCTTGTTTCTGCTCAAGTGTTTGGCCATACCCTAAATTCATCCACATTTCAGTGCACACTCCACCTCTCTTTCTTCCCTGTGCGCATATGCTTAGGTAATACTGATTAGGCAAAGAAGGTGCATCCACATTTCAGTGCACACTCCACCTCTCTTTCTTCCCTGTGCGCATATGCTTAGGTAATACTGATTAGGCAAAGAAGGTGCATCCACATTTCAGTGCACACTCCACCTCTCTTTCTTCCCTGTGCGCATATGCTTAGGTAATACTGATTAGGCAAAGAAGGTGGTATCAAATAGCGACAAAATTTTAAATAATGGCTACTACAACATGGCACTTCGACCAAAACTAAACACACCAAAAAAAAGGGAGAGCTAATGACTAAGCTAAAAGTTACACACAAGACAAAGCATTGCTTCCTTTTTAAAATTAAATTATATTGAGATGAAGGGGGATGCGCGAACGCAATCCCCCAACAGCAAAAATTGTACATCCGAGTTTCCCACGTTTGGGGAAATCGCAGGCTTCAACTCAGCAAAGTGCAATGCCCGAGTCTCCACCTGGAACAACCGCCTAAATGATCGCGGTATCTTCTATGCCAGGTAAGTTAAATTTCTGTCTTAGTGAGCTGCATTATGTACACACTAATAGCTATAACAGCATGTTGGGTTTAGTGTGAATTCCTATAAATTTCATGAATATCATTTAGGAAGTGAACACCGTTCCAATCTCATGAACATCTCAGTATTGTGCTTGTGCATGTAAAGGTTCATTCAAGTCAATTTTTGTCTGTATGATATCCACATTTGGCTTGTGGGCAATTATGGTAGTCAATCAGTAATCAGAATTTTATAGGAGTTTAATTGAGCATGACATTCCGTGAACTGTCCCACTGAAATGTTACGTACAAGAACAAGCTCAGCAAGTGGCAGCTATATACATACATTGTGGACATTACCTTCGGATTGCTGGCGTTGTTTCATTGGTTGCTGGTTTTGTGTTTGTTGTTGTTAGTCTTGTAAGATTGAGTATACATTAGCTATTTTGTGATTACTGTAGTTTCAGTTATATCAGAGTCAATTAACACCTAATTAACTCGTACGAATTATATTAAAACTTTACTTTAGAAGTATCAGAAAAAGTAACACTCAAACACAAACAAACAACAATTTTTGGACTGACTTAACTATTACCATTAATGCTATCTAACAAATTTTAAACTTGTATATAATTATGTCACAGTGTTTATTACAGTACAAGTCATCTTACCTCATTACTGTCCATTTTTTTTACTGCACTGCATGGGGGCGTGGTCCCAAGGGACTAAGATAAAAATATAATTACTTTCTCAACAATTTTTCATCTCAGCGATATATATAGATGCTCTAGCCTTCATCCATTGGATCGACCAGCAGGGGGGAAAAGAGACCAATACCCATGGTCATCTATGTATATATACTAGATGACCCTTTACCATTTACAGTATTCTAAGTTTAAATCATCGTTTTATAGATGGTTGTTTTGACATTTCTATATTATTTTGTTGCTGTTCTACTTCCAAGTTGTTTGTTATTGCTTCTGTATGTGCTGTGGAGAACTACACCAAGTATGGGCTTCAGGGTTTCCAGGACTTTTGAAGACTTCTTTTCCTTTCTAATTTTCTTGTTGAACCCTACACTTATCAATACATGCCATGCTTTGTTGCTGTTGTTGACTGTGTAAGGTTAGTTACAAAATACTTGGTAGCAGTTGCACAGGAGAACTTTAACCAACCTAACAGAAGATGTTTGGTAAAGGATCACCTACAGTACATGTATCCTTTGGACTTGGTATGAGTTTCCCAACAGCAAGAACTCCACAAACTAAACAGCAGAATTGAGCATGAGTCATCAGTTCTGCTTCTAATACATCATGTTGCAGGGGTGGAGTTAGGGGTCAGGTTCTAAGGTTTTAACCTGACCACTTTTTCAGCCCAGCCACACCCTCATTTTCTTTTAAACAGCAGCTTGCATGCACTAATAGTCTATGAATGTGCACTAATGCTTGTAAGGTCACTAACAATTATTATTATGCATGTCATGCATGCTTAGCAACTAGCTCAACTGCTAATAGACCACAACTACTCTACTTTGCACATACACACTCACATGTTCAAAGTTCAACCCGACCACTCTAAAATTCCTAGCTCCACCCCTGTGTTGGGTCTTTACTCCATTTTAGTTAAAAAACAGCATGTGAGCTATCTTGATTACATCATCGACAGGCACTGCTACTCACACCTTTTCAGAGGAATGACCCTAGCACTCAAAAGGGCTTCCTGACAGGAATCAACAGGGTCATGGAACAC
The DNA here is from genome assembly GCA_028752905.1 of Cladorhizidae sp. MBARI D1340-BT2. Lineage (NCBI taxonomy): Eukaryota > Metazoa > Porifera > Demospongiae > Poecilosclerida > Cladorhizidae > Cladorhizidae sp. MBARI D1340-BT2. The sequence continues at coordinate 4,057,415 of JAQNBH010000016.1, read as the reverse complement.
ATCTTGAGTATTAGTGCTATGCTCCAGAATGCCAAGGATTTCAATCTTTGGTAGGACCTTCATTGACCTCAGAAATGCATTCGGCTCCATCTCTTATCTCTTATTCATTCCTTATGGACATGTCATATTTCAAAGTCCCAAGTCCTCTCTCTTCTTACATAGCAACCATGTGTTGTCATGTTGAATTAGTTACACACTTACAGAGTCTGAAAAACAGATAAAAACTAGAGGGCACCTCTTCTAACCACCATCTCTTGGCAATCCTTGCAGTAAACAAAAATCTGATTCATGGTTATCACAGCGTACTAAAAGAGCTCTAAAATGACATATATAGCCAAAAAAATGAGCAAACGGTTTTAAAGTTATTCTCGCAACAAGAAATATTTCCATTAATTGTGGGAATAAGCATTCCAAGTTTGGAAAACGAAATGTTTCTTGGGTTTTTCTGTGCCTATATCTACATGTAAGAAAGAAAAATATGATGAAAATTCCTTAACAATTTTCCTTTACAGCTGAATGTTTGTGCATGTCAAAGAAATGTATGATGAAGTAGATCCACCATAACTTTGAAAGAAGCATCCTATGTCTCTAAAACTTTGGAAATAGCAAGTAGATAGATGCAACAACAGTTTGAACTGATTTCATGTGTAGTCGCCAGGGATGTGTGTGGGGGGAGTGGGGGGGGTGGGGGGGGGGGACGTACGTCAGCACCACCAAAGTATTATAAATCGCCATAACTTTTGTTGTATATGCAGGTCATTTTTTCCCCTATTTCCTTATGCTTTGTTCCTAATGATATGTTGAATGTCTCTGCAGACATATTTTCTGGGAAGATACATCAAGATCCCTAAATAAGTTGGCCTAATGATATGTTGAATGTCTCTGCAGACATATTTTCTCGGAAAATACATCAAGATCCCTAAATAAGTTGATCTATCTTGCAGTACAATTCATAACTGTACTAATTAACAAGACCAAAGTCCCAGATTTTGTCAACTGATAGAGAAGACCCATATCTGCAACATGTGAACCGATTATCAATAAATGTAGTGGTTTTTCACTGGCAGGCCACCGCTTTGGCAACTGGGAAACACCAGAAAAAATCCCAAACCTCACCACTTCATATCATAACTTGCTAATACTTAGAGTACTCAAAATTTTGGCACATACAAAAGACAGATAATTACAAGAGCTATCCGGTGATATAAAAATTATCTTTTTTTGGTAAAGTGTAGAAAAGTTATGAGCTTTACGGGGGGGAAACAAGATTTTTGGGGAAAAATGAGAAACATATAGACCAAATTAGAGCAAATATCATGCAAGATGTGTCCTCTTTGTAGTTTCTTGATCTGTTACATGGAGGAAAAAAATTGTTAAGGGGGAAAAAAAGGGGGAAAAAAAATCTTGAATTTTGGAGGCATAGCCCCCCCATAAGTCTACAGGATGAAGGTATGTATCTGAGGACATGTCGCTTGTTAAAATGATCATAATTGCCTTTTTTAATATTTGTTTCAGCTTGAAGGTAGGATTACTTCCTGCAGTATTGGGAGGGAAATTGCAGTATATGACAGCAGATTCAAAGGTGATCTGAGCTCGTCTTTGACACATCAATTAGTTCTTATTTACTGATTTTTGGTCATCAGCAAGGAGGAGGAGAAGAAGTTGCCCCCCATCTTATGGTGAATGTTGACCAGTTCAGCAACAGAGTGGGGTAAACGATTGCGGTGTTTTTGCAATAGCATTCACTCTGCACAAATTGCTAGGTGACAATTTGGAAGATATTGAATTTGACCAGTGTCAAATGAGAGACCATCTCCTAGACTGTCAAGAAAGTTTTCACATTTTCCGACCGAACTAAAGTGTGGGTATAGGTCTAAGCACTTCCCATACAGAAAGATTGAACTATTCTGTACCTGCCTGATGCCAGAGATGTATGGGGAAACAATGATCGAGTGAACGATGTGAGCTATGGTTTACACCGACTTCCATCTGCCCCTGATTCCACTGAACATTGGTACTGCACCTCATGCAATGCAAACTCATCTTAACTTCAACACACTAGCTTTACTTTTTTGTTTGTTGTTCTGAGATTATTGTTCTTCAATATTATTATTATTGTATATTATTATTGTTGTAAACAGTGCCATTTAAATATATATTTTTATAATATAGTTATAAAATACTAATTGGGTACTGGGTTTCGCTTTTTCTAGAGGATATTAGCTAACATTATACAGAAGGGGTGCCTTTCCCCCTAGGATATTAGGTATGGGGGTGCTAAAATTCCTAAATCCTAAGGGATCCTAGGAGGATGCAAAAAATCCTAGGATATTTGGAATGGGGATAACAATTTTCCTGGGGTGCCATATTTCCTGTGACACCGGGCTTTGGCAATGTTGTGGAAGTGAACTCAACACTTATGATAGGCATACTTTTGTTCAGGATTTCACTCCAAATATAGACTATAGACAAAACAAGGAGCTGTTCATGTAAAAAAAAAATCCTAGCAGCAATGAGTGGGGCTGCTGTAAGCCTTAACCTACCATTGCCCTGTCCATCTCTACGCTTGAACTTCAATTAAACTTCAAAATTCATCCTTCCTTTTTGCCACATCTTATCGCCCCTTCATCACCTGACCATCTAGATCATCACTTGCTGCTCTTCCCCCACCCCCCACCTTTCCACAAAGGACTTATTCTGCTTGAGGACTTTCATGTTAATTTTTTGTTACCTTCACCACTTCTCAATAAGATCCATGCAATATCTGACCTTTTTTCTCTCAATCAAATTATCCACTATCCAACTCACTACTCCCATACTGGTGTCCCCTCTATCACTATTCTTGTGCACGTACCCTCCACCCATACTCCCACCTGCTGTGAAGTCTCTCCTCCTGTATCAAACTCCGACCACAACTCCATTCTCTTCTCCCTCCCTCTCATTTCTGATTCTCCATCTCCCTCACCTTATCATCGAGTCTGGTTATATGACAGAGCAGACTTCTCTCAAGCTAACAACCTAATTAATATCATTTCCTGGGACACCCTCCCCCCCCCCCCCCCCCCCCCCCCCCCTTAGACACTGAAGCCGCTTGGCTCATATTTAAAGAACTCTTTACTCGCATCATGCACAAAGCTATTCCCTCTAAGCTAGTTTATCCTACAACCTGCTGTATCCCTCCCTGGATCTCCTACTCCATTCTCAAACAAATCAAAATTAATACTCCTCTGCCAAATCACTCAGATCTGCCTACTGATGCCTGGGCAGCCTATCAACATTGCCATAACCCACTCCTCCGTTCAGCAAAACACTTCTTCTTCCAAAGACTATCATCTTCTCCCAACTCGAGTTCTTTTTGGAGAGCAATAAAGAAATTGGGTAAAAAAACATCTTGCATTCCATCCCTTACTAACCAAGAATAAACTTGTCAGTCTAAAGACGAGGTTCTAAATCACTTCTTCTCAAGCTTTAATAAGTCTTCTCCACCCCTCTGTAATCACACACGTATCTCCTCCGCCCTTCCCTTGCCAACCTGAGCTCCTCTGCTCACTGGAGGAGATTGTAAGTCTTCTAACTTACATTCCCTCTGAGAAATCAACTGGCCTGATTCTCTCTGCCAGAATGCTTAGCCACAGCTGCATCCATATCAATTGCTCTTTCTCTTATCTTTAATTCCTCCCTCTCTACTGGTTTACTACCCACTGACTGGAAGCATTCCTTTGTAGTCAAAACATCTCCACCCTCATCTTTCCCCAAGGATTACTTATCATCCAATCTCCTTATTATTCCTAATAAGCAAGGTATTAGAATGCCACTATTTACACAAACTTATCACCATACAAATGTTTTGTCAAACGTTCAGTTCGGATTTCGCCCTGGTCTGTCTACCGAAATAGCAATACTTAACGTAACTCAATCCTGGGTTGCTTACCTGGATGCCCACAAGTCTGTCTGTGCAGTCTTTCTAGACATCAAGAAAGCTTTTGACTCTGTGCCGCATAGACCACTCTTAAGTCCTCACTTAATATTCCATCTCGTCTCCTCTGTTGGCTCACTTCCTATCTTACAGCCTGGTCACAGAGTGTCGCTCTCTCTGGTGCTCTCTCTTCTTCATGTCATGCATCCTCTGGAGTACTTCAAGGATCTATTCTTGGTACTCTTCTCTTCGTTCTTTACATTAACGACATTGCAAAGCTCCCACTCTCGACATCTTCTACACTTACTCTCTATGCAGACGACATCCTCTCTCCCATCCATTCTCTCTTCAACCTCTTCCTTAGATCCAGTCATTGACATTATATCATCATGGCTATCTACCCGTCTCCTAATAATTAACCCTAATAAGAGCAAGTACATGATGATCTCTCGTAAACCTATCGCATCCTCATACTCCACTGTATTAGTCCTCAATAGTACTCCCCTTAATCTCGTCACTTCATTTACATACTTAGGAGTAACTTTCACCTGGAACCTCTCCTGGAACCTGCACATTAGCAAAGTAAGCACTAAATCAAGGAAAATAATAGGATTAATTTATCGCAACTTTTACCATCACTTATCCTCTCATATGCTTACACGACATTAGTTCTCCCTCATCTAAGTTACTGTTCCTCTGTGTGGTCACCTCCTCCCTCTTCTTGTAATTCAAAATCCTTAGAACACATTCAGCACTTTGCACTGAGACTCTGTACTCGCCAATGGACTTCTGACTATGCATCCAACCTCTCCACCTTTAAACTTCCTACACTCAAATAAACATGCTCGGGCAAGGCTCCTTCTAATTTACAAAATAATAAACAATTACATCCATTTTCCTCCAGACTCAATCCAATTAGCTCCTACTCCGCTCATGTCTTCTCGCCAATACCATCCATTGAACATCATAATCCCATTCTCCCACACTGCATCCATTTTGTTCCCTCCACCACAGCTCTTTGGAACTCACTCCCAACCTCCATTAGATCCTCGTCCTCACTCTCTTCCTTCAACTTGAATCATTTTTCTACCTATCATGTTATCATGTATACACTAAATAGCTGAGCTCATTTTTCAAAAAAAGGGGGGGGAAAGGCAACAGGATTATCTACAAGGACAATAATAAGGATAACAAGGTCAATCTCACCTGACAACACCTTTCTGACACCAAAACAAAATTGCAAATACTTATTGACCTGAACGCATTTGACAGAGAAGCTCTCTCATCTGTGTGTACACTTTCTTTTGGATCCAAAGTCTGTAGTGTACAACCTCATTCTCCAATTATCATTATGGCTATTTGCATGTCATTTGTGTATGGAGTAAATGTAGAATGCTTGTCTAATTGCACAAGCACAACAAAATATTTTCCTCTAGTTTTACCACCTATATAATATTGTTCCACTCACTGCGCCTGCTTCCTGCCACTATATTCACATGCATAAGATAGTACTCCTTTGTTACGAGTGTAGGACTTCAAAATCTCCTTCATACCATGTACGTAATTCGGTGTTTTAGAGATCTGCCAGTTTAGTTAATAAATGGGAGCTAATATCACTGTTTAGGCAGCTAAGAAGCCAGTTTTAACTCTGGTGTTGTTTTATTGTTTGTTGGGCTTTCTGGGGTTGGTTTACGTCTGCCATTTAAATAACCATATATCGCAATGGTGTGGTTATGTTCATATTCCGTATTGTACTTCCGACCAGTTGCTAGCCATCTAGCCTAGTTTGCTGTTCATTATGTTTGAGCTGTAGAGTATATCACTACCTAGTATGTATGCACACAATATCATAATTTGTCGGAAACGACCTGGAAAACAAAGTAAGAGAAACCTTAAAATAAACCATTGATGTAGCTTCATGCGATATTATCGCCTGCACCTGATATGGCTCATATAAATATGAATTGTAGGTCTAAACTCAAGACAAATCCTATATTTATCACATTAAATAACTGCAGCACAGTCAGTGCCTACACATTCTTCCCAGATGATCACGTAGGTTATTATTACGATCAAGACTATGAGTTATATATTACCACCAATATACCAGTTTCAATTGATGTCCTTCATCTGTGAAGGAGACTGTGCTTTAACATCATATTATTATGTCACTTTCCTCAAATTCAAACATGTATACCTTCCCTTTGAAATTATAGGCCAATTCTAATTGTTGATTACATATTCTTTGTTTATTATAGAATTCAAATTGATGGTATTCCAAATATATATAATTACAAAATCACATCTGCTTTGCAAACAATTAATAGTCTTGGTCGTGGATGCAGATCTCCTTGTGTTCAGGCTGGTGTTTCCTCCGACAGTCTTGATTGCAATACTGCACTGCTCCACATCTAGTGCACTTCTTGAGACAACCTGAAGTCTTCTTACAGTAGGTGCATTCCAGTGAAAGGTCGGAATAGACAGGCTTAGATGCAGATTCTTTCTCGTCAGGCTGTGGCTTCACAGTGGCATTACAAGTCATCTTGTGTTCAGACCAGTGCTTTGATTGACAATCTTTACCACAGTACTGGGCTGCTCCACATCTGGCGCACTTCTTGAGAAAATTAGATATTTTCTTGCAGTTCAAACATTTGAGATGTTGACTGCCAGTTTTTCTCAGCAAGTCAACTGTAGTAATATCCTTACTTTTCTCAATAGTGTTGCTGGAAGGATTAGTTTTTGAGGGTGTACTGGCATTTTGTGGTGTACAGGTACCACGGTGAACTGCCCAGTGCTTCGTTTGGCAGTTTTTACTGCAATAGCTTGCACTCTTGCACCTGCTGCACAATTTTGAGGTTAAATTTGACTTTCCACAGAACTCACATTTCGTGCCACTTGCTACACATTGAGGCAGATTAACAGTGCTAGGTGTATTCAAACATTCCGCATCTGCTAATGCAAATTCAATGTCAGGATCACACAGAAGGAAATAGACGACTGCTCGAGTAAAAAAGTTATCCACTTTCAAACTACGAAGGATGTGATATCGGCTGTGATTACCAGCACTTTGCAAGCTTCCGTTGGTCCGTCTTGCAAAGTATTCAAGTGTTTTTTGTAGTAATTCGAGATCTGTGTCATCCATAACTAAGTTTGTGACAGCTAGGATATTTGTTGGGCACACAATTTTTCCCCACTTTGTGGTAACCACTTTGGAATCATCATGACGATTCAAGAAGCAAAAGGCTAAATCAACGGCTGGCGTCTGATGCTGATAGTCAAACAAGACTCTGTTAACTATAATATATCCAAGACAAATTTCTTTTCCAGCGGATAGCAAATGAAAATAGGTATCTTTGAATAAAGCTTGCAAAACTACCTTGACTTTAACTGAAGGTGGAAGGATCGATAAATCCTGGTTGCAACTCTCGACAAGATTAGCTTCTGCATTCGTAAATTGACTTTGTGAATGTGCTGCTATTATGTCCAATGACATGTCTAATGGCATGATCGACTGTCCATGGTCAGGATTAACTATAAAGCATGCATTTTCTTCTTCAAAGTTGTGAGCCTGACGGTGGCAAGAAACCACCATTTTTCCTTTGGCTTTAGACAGCTTGATGTTTACCGTATTGTACCTAATTGGGTAACAATACTTTAACTGAAGGCTGAGTGAGCTGCAAGAGATCTGCAATTCATTTGATGCGAGTCTGACTGTGCTTAGTTTGTGAGTGGAAAGAGCTTCCAGCGTTGAGGTTGAAAGTGTTATTTCCGTCTCTGATCTAAAGCCATCACAATTGTGGGAATAAACTAACCCTAAAGAAGAATTCTTGAAAAAAGTACTTTTCTGATGCGAGACAAAGGAATAGTCTGGCTTAAGAAACTCGTAATGTACAAATGATCCTTGCAAATTTTTCAGTGATACACAAGGAATGATTGTAACAAACATATTTATTTCTGGTTGCATGATGGTCAGTGCTACTGTTGCCTTGTAATTCTCCTTCACAAGTTTCAGTGGTGCAAAGAATTGAATTTGTAGAGAGTTTTCAGAAACAGCACAATCCAAGCAGTCAAAGATATGAACATCTCTCCCAGCTCTGGCTTCTTTCAAAAGGTGACCCGAATCTGAAGACACACTTTTGTGAACCAGGACAATAAAATGAGGTGTGAGATAAAAGTTAAGCAAACAAAGCGGTATTTCAGCACAGAACACGGCTATGGAATTCTGTAAAGGAATCTGCTTGCACAATGGACAGTCATCTTCAGTCACTGTGAGATGAGCATGAATGTCATGGAGGAGCATTTGTGTCTGCAAGCAATAAAGAAAAGGTTGAACTTTCCTCACAAGTGCGGTACACAAAGGCTCCCAAAAGGCATAATCGCATAGGGCAATGCCAGAAACAGTGATGAAAAGATTCAAAATACGAAGTCCAGTTTCGATGCTTATACCATTCAAAACCATTTTATACTTGCCCTGGCTAAGAAATGTATAAGCAGATGACTGCATAAGGTTTATTAAAGCATCAGTTATGTTAGCAGGCTCAATGCGAGGCAATCGAGATAGTGTTAGTGCCTGCACACCTGAAACCTTTTCCCATATCAACACTTGTTTATGCTGAAGAAGTTTAAGCTTATTTGCCATGCTTGGTGGGGTTGGCTTGATCAAAGTGGTTGATGCAAAACCACAACCTTCATGGTTTATACAACGGGCTCCAAAAACCAAAGGGAACATTTTGCAGTCAAACCCAAAGCTCAAATTGAGAAACTCTTCAATGGTATTGGCTAACTTTTTATATACCAGTGTTGTAGTGTAGAGAAAGCCGTTATCCTTTAGTAAAGGAAGAGTGGCTAAAACAATATTGGGAGGGCCTACGTGATCCATAAGATTAGAGGTAACTATGATGCTATATTTAAGTCCTTCACACTCACCACCTTCTTTCTGCTTCTTCTGCTGCAACTCTTGACAGAAAGTCAGAGCATGCTGAGTATTAAACAGAAAAGAGACGGGAATACTTTTCTTCACCAGAACTCTATTTGAAGACTGAACCCACATGGCGAGCTGTTGGACGCTATTGGCAAGAAATGGTTTGGACTGAAAGCTTGTGGGTGAAACTGTGACTTCATTAGGTAGTTGTCTTCTCCCTGTGGACTTGAAGTTCTGTGGAGAGAACTTGACTGTGTGGTAGTATCCACTAAAAGGCATGGAACCATAATGCAAGCTATATACTCCATCTTGTTTCTCGTACAATGTAAGATTAACACTGTGTGCTTTCTTTTTTTGCGGTAGATTCAACACACTTTCAGCAAAGCAGTTTCCTGACAAAATGTAGGACTCAACTTCAGGCTGTCGAGCAGCTACATCTTTTAAAATTCCAAGTCCATGAATGTGTGTAACATACAGGGAGTACACAAAGGAATTATATTCCATATTACTTTTTCTACCATGCCTCTCCAACGCTTGATTGCGTGACACATGCATGGACTTCATTGAGCCAACAGATACTTCTCTGTGAAACCACATCTTCCAAACATGAGCAATGTCAGAAAGACAAGTTGAAGAAGTAAAGCTTACAAGATGCTGCATAGGATTGCCTCTGCTAGCCCATTCATCCAAAGATGTTGAGAATTTAAGTAGCAACATCAGTGAATCATTCAAAATTTTCAGATGTTCAAAATAGAGCTCGTGGCAATACCAAATAGCCCACATAGCACTAAGCCATTTCTTCCGTTCCATCACACCCTCTGGAAGCTGAAGGCATAAATGCAAGATCACTATATTTCTGGCAAGAACTGCAGCACTGTGGTCATTGAGCGTAAAATGTACGCCCTCAAAACGCTTGGGTGCATTAGAAATTGAGAAATCAAAATTCTTCCATAAGGTATAGAAGCAAGAACGTATATCTCCACACCCTAGAGATAAGATGGAGGGTTCATGCTCTTCTGCACAGCCTTCAAGGAAGTCCTCTGCCGGTGTATTCCCATAGGCATAGTAAAATCTGAAGCTTCCATGGTAGCAGTACCTTGCCAAAGGAAATGTCGATAAATTCCTGCCATTTTGTTCTTCAACTGGACTGCTCACATTTGGAACTTCTTCAGAGGCCATCTAAAAAAAAACACCACATTCAACTGTAAACAAATACAAGTGTGATAACTATGTATTTTATATTACAAAAGCACAAACAAAAATAACCTGTTACACAACAAGAGTGTACCCATGTAGACCACAACCAGTTAAATGACCCTTTACCGTTTAAAATCACATACTGTATTTCATCGATCACTTCACAACCTTGAATAGTTTTATTCCTAGTTCCCATTTCCCACCTAGTTCCCATTTTCCACTTAATTAGCTTGCACCCTTGAATAGTTTGTGCAAATATGCCCACCCAATATGCCCACCCTTATTAATACACAAGCAACGATAGCAAATATTATGTGTGTGTGTGATCTTATTTCTCATGTGCAATACTAATGACATTGGAGGTGGTTCCTTCGCCAGCATCAGCGAGGGAGAGTTTGGGGACTTACATGATGAAATTGTTGTAGAGGACAACTAACTGTTTAGTAAACTTACTAATAATAGCTCAGGTATCTTCATTTTTCTAATTGCTAAGCTACAACAACTGCTAATAAGCAAAGTCTTGTGAACTGTGATTGACGGCGTACCCTAAAAGCTAAGGCCAACACTTGGCATCCACCCCAACCAGAAAAAAATTGTCCACAAGGCCGCTCGTGCTCTTTTTACTAAGCTGAAGCACATGTTTAGTCGATCAGTTCACGCTGCTGTCGTGTATAGTCCATGCAAGTTCTAAGTGGTACAAATGAATAGACTGCGTGGAGGAAATAGGTTATGTGATTTTAAATGGTTTGTCTATGAACAGGTCAATCCAACAGAGTTGCTTGACATTTTTGTTCTTGTTTCAATTTTTTTGTCTCATTTTATTTTTTTGTTGTTTCATTGGCAGAAGAGAACTAACACCAATTATGTTTCTGCATACTAATTGTGCAGTGGGACAACACCAAGTATGTTTCTGCATACTAATTGTGCAGTGGAGAACTAACACCAAGTATGTTTCTGCATACTAATTGTGCAGTGGAGAACTAACACCAAGTATGTTTCTACATACAGTGCAGAACTAGACCAAATTTAGCTTCATGTTCCAAGGACTTTTAATGTCCACTACACATATGAACACCTGCCATGTCTTCTTGTTATTGTGTATTGTACCTATCTATACTACTCCATTCACAAACACCAGTTCTTAACATACCTGTTGACTGCACCCATGTATACTCGGGTTCAAGGACTGGTAACAGTTGTACATGAGAACTCCACCAACCAAAGTCTACTACATCTAACTCTACCACCCCTAACTTGCTTTTCTTCCCACAAAACACAGTCAAACAACCTGAAAAATCCAAAAAACAAATGGCAGAACACAGGTCATTTGTTCTGCTTCTAATACCATATATGCTCTTACTGAATTTTAAAAAGCAAGTGAACTAGTTTGATTGCACCATCAACTAGCAAGATGTCAGCACCAGTGCACTGCCTCCTCCCAGTCACAGTCGATAGCTAGCAAGATGTCAGCACCAGTGCAATGCCTCCTCCGAGTCATTGCTGATAGCTGGCAAGATGCCAGGACCAGTCTGCCTCCTGCCAGTCACTGTTGATAGCTAGCAAGATGTCAGTACCAGTGCACTGCCTCCTGCCAGTCACTGTTGATAGCTAGCAATATGTCATAACAAGAGAACTTCCTTCAGGCATGGATCTAGAACCCCTGTATGACCCGCTTTGCTTGGGGTGCTAAGGTTGTAATAAGCAAATGATAAACCACATTCAACCTTGAATGTACCATCCGGTATACAGCCATGCTAGATTCAGAGCTAAGCCTTGCTGAAATAGTTAAATGTAGATGTGCTAACCAAGCACCCTGAAAGCTGATACTCATCAATCATACTGTGAGGTCAGTGCGACTTGACTCACCACGTGTTGTGTGACTTGCTTGTGTGCCCCTGCTGAGCCATCATGTGGTGTGTCCCTGCCGAGCCATCATGTGGTGTGTCCCTGCTGAGCCATCATGTGGTGTGTCCCTGCCAAGCCATCATGTAGTGTGTCCCTGCTGAGCCATCATGCTGGCCATCATGTTGTGTGACTTGTGTGTTCTAGCTGAGTCATCGTGTTGTGTGTAGCATTCTGGTGCAGAGAAGCATGAGGCCAGTGAAGCTATAAATATTCCTAACTGATAGTTAGTCTATGCATACTTATGGCCTGAAATATTATAAAGCCAGCTTGCATATGGGATAATTACATTTATTATGGGGGGGGGGGGGGGGGGATTTTGTTGGTGTCTTGTTACTATTTAGTGTTTGGTGGACGAAGATCACAGAGGTGGTCTAACACACTGTGTCTCCCCAAGAACATTCACCACAACAGCTGGGGACACCTTAACCTTTGCAGCTGGCAAAGCTTTCCTAGCTAATTGGGAGGGAGAGCATAATGATATCAGAAGTATTTAGGAAAGAGAAAGTCAGTGAGTTTGATAGGGAACTCTTGTCATGCAGAAAGGAGCCAAGAGTATGACCTGCCATCTTTAATAAATTATCTGCACAACAGAAGAAGAAATGTTATAAGCAACATCTAAGCTCCAAGAAAGTTTTGGAGAAAGTTTATGGGTTCTTAAGATCCTAAAGTGGGCATGTTTTGTGCTCTTTGTAAGAAATGGGGAAGACCACCTCCAAGTGCGAAAGGTTGGTGGACAACAAGGGTAATTGTTGACTGGGACCATGCCACTGAAACAGCTTAGTGGGTCTAACTAACAGCAGTTGTAACAAGAGTAGCTAAGCAAGCACAGCAGTATATGTTATTCAAATGCAATGTGCAGGTGCTGCTGAGGGGCCATCCTGAGGCTGGCACACAATATGTCTTGAGGCCTTCGCCTCGCTTTGGGTCGCAGCCCCTCAGTTCGAGCAGTTCACAATATCTGCCTGATCGCGTTGCATCGCTTCTCCAATTACAAATCATCCACTCATTAATAATGAGTTTTCAATCTCTAAATGACTACCCATGCAGCCATATACTAAGGAAGTTCCTCCTCTATCAACCTTTCCACATTCATCTCTTCCTTTGAAACACAAATAAAGCACACCAACATGTGTCTATAGACGCATCTTGACCGGAACTAGAACAGAATCGAGTCTATTTAAGGCAAGCAACAAGATGCAATCTTCACAATATTACTAAACTGATACGTCGTGTCGCTGGTGCGTGGGATATTGTGAACCAGCTTTTATGCTCAGTACACATCACATTTCAGTATTGATTGAAGCAATTGGCACTTGGATTGCTTATATAGAGAGTCCAAAGAAGTCACTACTTTTCTATTTTAGCGGGACATCAGTACTCGGGAGGAGCATGGCATATGGTGGTAAACTAGAAGAGCACTTCTTAACGTTACTTCACGTCCATTCCACAGATGCCGGGACTACTGCAGAGGCTCTACAGTTCTTCTTACAGCAGAAGCAATTGGCACGGATATGATGGTGCTGCTACATGTTTTTTGAAGATAAACGAGTTCACAAGCGAATTCAGACCTTCTCTGCTCATGCAATCTCATACACTGTTCTTGTCACAGGTTACAGCTTGCTTCAATTCAATTCAGCTGTGTCAGTGAAGGAGATAGGAGTTTCATTGACCAGAGTTTTGAAGTTGTTTTTATTATTCCCTCCAAATAGCAGAGGCTTTGAATGGCCATCGAGACTGTTCTGGTTTCCCTGAGCTGTAAATCATGCAGCCAAGTGACACGAGGGGGCTATCACATGAGCCATGTGTTCAGGCAATTTTCAAGCAACTGCCTCCATTGTTGAAAACACTTCCACAGTTTATACGAGTCATCTGAAGATGCTGAAGCATATGGTAAATCCTGCCTTTGGGACTTTGGGCTAGTATTAATGATGTATGAAGCAGTTATCTACCATCAAAAGTTCTGTGCCCTTTCTCGCTTAAAATTCTTAATGCAGAAGAAGACGGCTGACTTCAGCAAGCTTCTCTTTATGCTCAGTAGCACACTTGATCATCTAGATTCCATTATGGAGAGTGATGCCAGTTGCTGTACTGCAGCTAAGGTGGCCATAGCAAACCTGTAAACTGTGCATGGAATACAATCCAAGGAGTAGGGGTCCAAGAGTACGGAAATCACCGTCTCAGTCAGTTCAACAGTTTCGAGCTATTCCTTATCTTGAAGCACAGCTATCCAATATTCACAGCTGCTTCTCAGGGGAGGTAGTTGAGCTAGTTGTCTCACCATCAGTATTTAACAGTACCCTTCTTCCTGATGATGGGACACTTCTCAGAGGTTATGGAAAATCATAGCTAATCTCAGTGGTTATGGAATCTCTCAGCTACTTCTCGGAGCTTATGGTAACTCTCGGTGTCAACCTTGGCTACTTTCCATTGAGAACAAGCAGAGGTAATGTTTGAAGGAATTAGGTATTTTTCTCCTGAAAGAAGAATTGCTATATAGGGAAATGGCAGATTTTAAGAGAGCTGTTTTCCTAGAGAAGAAGGTTATGATGGCAAAGAACACCAGCTCCGCATCTGTGCAGGATGTAAAATATGCAATGGAAACAAGTTACGCTTGTATATTTCCAGAAACTTTTTAAAAAATGATGAACATTATTTTTTCTGGCACTTCCAGTAGGCACTGCCTCTGTGGAACGATCACTTAGTCATATAAAAAATTTAAAAAAACAAGACTATGCAATTGCCTAGCTGACTGTAGTGCAGCACCTCTCATGAGGATATCTGCTGAAAGGTCTGTAATTGATGCGTGGAATCTTAGACATTTTCAAAGAACATTATCCTAGAATGCTATTTCACTGGAGTAGTTTAGTTATTGTTGCAAGCTTTTGTGTTGACTTCATGGCTAGAAGCATTGTTTGTTGGCTCATTTACTTGCTTAATTTCTCAATAATGCACTTGTTGGCTGTTGTTCAGTGACAAAAATCTCAGGGGGAAATCCCAGGGGAAATCCCAGGTGCTATCCCTTACCCTCTGTATACATTCCCTGCCAACAGCATCAGGCCAAAATCCTCAGGGGGAAATCCCAGGTGCCATCCCCTTGAGATGTGGTGTTCGAATGCTGCTTTTGTCAATTTATCATGCAAACTAACTATGTCCAAGGCATTCACTACTGCAACCTTCTAATCCAGCCTACTATAATTGATTCTGAATTTAAGATAGTAGTCCCATAGTCCCCTAATCAAAAGGGCTAGAACCTTTAACTTTCAAACATCCACATTTTCTACACAGCTCACGGCCTGAGACGGAGAGTGTGGGAGCTGATGGTGATGGTATGGTGTTGCATCTATATATGCTTCTGTAGATTAGAGTTGAATTGACAAGGAAACCCAAGCCATTCCTTCCCTATCTGCTACTGCTTCCACATCTGATCATCTGATTTGAAGTCGCCCGAGTGATACTGGATTTATCAGTAGCAATTCAAGACTTTCTGACACAGAGGATTTGAACTTTTGACAAACCACTTTCAGCCGTACAAAAACAATGCTCTAAGGCAGTTACAACAAGACATGGCCAGTTAAATTTAGATACCTTTGCTGGATGAATATCCTTGATTGGTTTACTCCCTCTCAGAGAAAAGAGGTTTCGACAAGTGCAACCCACATACCATTTTTTTTCTGGACCACATTCTTTTTCTGGACCATGCATGATTAAATTCTGCCTTATACTCCAAGATACTCCCAGACTTCCAATCATTCCTCTATGTTGGAAGTCAGGGACTAACATTATCCATATTCGAACGAGGGGAATGAGTCTATGGGCATCATGAAATTGCATGTGTACCCTAAATTTGGTATTAATTAATGGTTGGTAATTTTAGTAATTTTATTCATGAGTACTAAATATATAAATTCATGACAAAAATGACTACAAGTAATTTCCATAAACAAGTGAAGCACCCTTACCTTTTCCAAATGAATGGTAAGGTGCTTTTCCCCTTCCTTTTATCTTTTGTTCCACTATAAAATTGTGTGCCTCAATATTATCCCCGACTCCCAACACTTCTAATAGTTTCATGCGGGCCAGGTAAGGAGAAGGAGGTGACTGCAGGCAAGTTTTCATGAGCTTCCTTATGCAATAGTTACATATACCAGAGCCATTCACTTTGAAGGCCATAGTGGCTATATTGGTTGAAACATTCCAACATCTGACTACATAAGGGCTCATTACAGTCACCAGCATTTCTCTCCCCAACAATAATTATGGCTATGGATATTGGATACGCTTCAATATTCAATAAAGCCTTGGGATAAAACGTATGACATACGTACGACGATGCCAAGTAGAATGTATAGCTTTAAAGAGCTTAGCTACAGTAACTTAAGGGCTTACATTTGGGAGCGAGAGATCCAAGAGAAGTTCATTTATTGACTCAACCGAGGTCCTAGGGTGTAGTCGCGAGTCTCAGCACAGTCGTTCCGCAACTATATTTTTGATATGAAGTGTTACAGGAAGCTAGGCTCTGGGCCAATATCTCTGGTGCACTTCACTGGATATTTCACTCGCTTGCGGCCTAGTTGCTCGTGGAATCGTCAGCTACAGACAATTGGCTGTCCAGTTTTTCCCCCTGAATTTATGACGCTTATCCGCCTCTTTTATGTCAGCAACAACTCCAGAAATGAAGATGCACAAGTTTCAATATTTAGTAGGTAAAGTTATGTTTATATCTATGGAATATAAACTGGAGCTCTACGGGAAGCGCCCGGATGGCACACGTTGGTTCCGTGGGAAATTGTTGGTGTGGAATGACACTTGCATTGACACTTTCTCTCCCTCCTACATTGGTAGTGCCCCACAGTGGCAGGAGCAGTAGCGGCTTTGGCTGAAGAAAGAAAGAGAGAGTAGTACAGCAATTTACTCCAGATAACTTGGATTTGGATTATCATTACATGTATTATTATCACTATTATCATTATCATTATTTTTATCAAAATAAAATTTAAAAAATGAATAAATTAATGCCTTTGATTACGTTCAGTCCAACGGAAGTCGAGTGCGCACACGGGCTGTTGTGGAAGTGCTCAGGATTTCACTCCAAATATAGATTATCGACAAAACAAGGAGCTGTTCATGTAAAAAAAATATCCTAGCAGCATTACATCACAATGAGTAGGGCTGCTGTAAGCCTTAACCTACCTTTGCCCTGTCCCTAACCAGGGGGTACTATATTTTCTCTAAGGAATTGATGTTATCATATATATGGTAACTAGCTGGGATGTGTCATGAGGAAACAACCAAACGATATTGCCATTAGTTCAACATTCTTGCAAGCAAGGCCATATAGTGATTGCGACAGAATAATGCCAGTGTGGTGTCAGAGGTGGTCCTAGTCCTAGTCGGGACATCCAACATCACAGTGGAAGTACATCATCATAGATGTATAAGAGTTCTTCAAGGAAGCAAAGAGGAAGGAAAAGTCAATCATGAGAGAGAGTGACCAGAGATTGTAGATCGAAATAGACATGGTGGAGGTATAGTGTAAAGTCAAGCCTTCTCGCCTCAATCATCTCTCTCCCATCCATCTCTACGCTTGAACTTCTAATTATCTCAATTAGGCTTCCAAATTCATCCTTCCTTTTTGCCACATTTTATCGCCCACCTTCATCACCCGACTGTCTAGATCATTTACTTGCCTCACTTGCTGCTCTTCCCTCCACCCCCCATCTTTCCACAAAGAAACTTATTCTGCTTGGGGACTTTAATGTTAATTTTTTGTTACCTTCACCGCTTCTCGATAAGATCCACACAATATCTGACCTTTTTTCTCTCAATCAAATTATACACTATCCAACTCACTACTCCCATACTGATGTTCCCACTATCATTGATCTTGTCTACGTACCCTCCACCCTTACTACCACCTGCTGTGAAGTCTCTCCTCCTGTATCAAACTCCGACCACAACTCCGTCCTTTTCTCCCTCCCTCTGATTTCTGATTCTCCATCTCCCTCACCTCCTCATCGAGTCTGGTTATATGACAGAGCAGACTTCTCTCAAGCTAACGACCTAATTGATATCATTCCCTGGGACACCATTCCCCCCCTTAGACACTGAAGCATCTTGGCTCATATTTAAAGAACTCTTTACTCGCATCATGCACAAAACTATTCCCTCTAAGCTAGTTTATCCTACAACCCGCTGTATCCTTCCCTGGATCTCCTACTCCATTCTCAAACAAATCAAAATTATAAATAGATTATACTCCTCTGCCAAATCACTCAGATCTGCTGATGCCTGGGAAGCCTATCGCCGTTGCTGTAACCACACTCTTTCCTCCTCCGTTCAGAAAAACACTTCTTCTTCAAAAGACTATCATCTTCTCCCAACTCGAGTTCTTTTTGGAGAGCAATAAAGAAATTAGGTAAAAAAACATCTTGCATTCCATCCCCTACTTACCAAGATCAAACTTGTGCTTCCCATCAGTCTAAAGCCGAGGTTCTAAATCACTTCTTCTCAAGCTGTTTTAATGTCTTCTCCACCCCTCTGTAATCACACACTGTCTCCTCCACTCTTCCCTTGCCCACCTGAGCTCCTCTGCTCAACGGACGAGATTGTAAGTCTTCCAACTTGCATTCCCTCTGAGAAATCAAACTGGCCCTGATTCTATCTCTGCCAGAATGCTTAGATCCACAGCTGCCTCCATATCAATTCCTCTTTCTCATACTGTCTCCTCCACTCTTCCCTTGCCCACCTGAGCTCCTCTGCGCACCGGACGAGATTGTAAGTCTTCCAACTTGCATTCCCTCTGAGAAATCAACTGGCCCTGATTCTATCTCTGCCAGAATGCTTAGATCCACAGCTGCCTCCTTACCAATTCCTCTTTCTCATTCTTCCCTCTCTACTGGCCACTGACTGGAAGCATTCCTTTGTAATTCCTATCCCCAAAACATCTCCACACTCGTCTTTCCCCAAGGATTATCGTCCAATTTCCTAATAAGCAAGATATTAGAACGCAACTATTTACACAAACTTATCACCATACAAGACATTTTGTCAAACATTCAGTTCGGATTTCACCCAGGTCTGTATAATTAAATAGCAATACTTAACGTAACTCAATCCTGGTTTGCTTCCCTGGATGCCCACAAGTCTGTCTGTGCAGTCTTTCTAGACATCAAGAAAGCTTTTGACTCTGTGCCGCATAGACCACTCTTAAACACTCTGTCCTCACTTAATATTCCTTCTCACCTCCTCTGTTGGCTCACTTCCTATCTTACGGCCCAGTCACAGAGTGTCACTATCTTTGGTGCTCTCTCTTCTTCGTGTCATGCATCTTCTGGAGTACCTCAAGGATCTATTCTTGGTCCTCTTCTGTTTGTTCTTTACATTAACGACATTGCAAAGCTCCCACTCTCGACATCTTCTCTCTATGCAGACGATATCCTCTCTCCCATCCATTCTCTTCAACCTCTTCCTTAGATCCAGTGCAATCAGATATTGACATTATATCATCATGGCTATCTTCTCGACTCCTAATAATTAACCTAATAAGAGCAAGTACATGATGATCTCTCGTAAACCCATCGCATCCTCATACTCCACTGTATTAGTCCTCAATAATAATGCTCCCCTTGATCTCGTCACTTCATTTACATATGTGGAGTGACTTTCACCTGTAACCTCTCCTGGAACCTGCACATTAGCAAAGTACGCACTAAATCAAGGAAAATAATAGGATTAATTTATCGCAACTTTTACCATCACTTATCCTCTCATATGCTAATTAAACTTTACACAACATTAGTTCTCCCTCATCTAAGTTACTGTTCCTCTGTGGTCACCTCGTACTCGCCAATGGACTTCTGACTATGCATCCAACCTCCCCACCTTTAAACTTCCTACACTCTCAAATAGACGTGCTCGGGCCAAGCTCCTTCTAATTTACAAAAAAATTAACAATTACATCCAGATTCAATCCAATTAGCTCCTACTCCGCTCATGTCTTCTTGCCAATACCACCCATCGAACATCATAATCCCATTCTCCCACACTGCATCCATGCAGTCTTCCTTTGTTCCTTCGACCACAGCTCTTTGGAACTCACTCCCAACCTCCATTAGACCCTCGGCCTCACTCTCTTCCCCTTCAAACGATTTATTAAACAATTCTTCGCCTAACTTGACCATTTTTCTACCTATCATGTTATCATGTATGCAAGGCTCTAAATAGCTTTTGCTACTGAGCTCATTTTTCAAAAAAAACACGCTACAGGATTATCTACAAGGACAATAATAAGGATAGCAAGGTCAATCTCACCTGACAACACCTTTCTGACACCAAAACAAAATTGCAAATACTTATATATAGACCTGGACGTATTTGACAGAGGAGCTCTCTCATCTGTGTGTACACTTTCTTTTGGATCCAAAGTCTGTAGTGTACAACCTCATTCTCCAATTATCATTATGACTATTTGCATATGGTTCATTTGTGTATGGAGTAAATATAGAATGCTTGTCTTGCACAAGCACAACAAAATATTTTCCTCTAGTTTTACCACCTATATAATATTGTTCCACTCACTGCACCTCTTCCTGCCACTTTATTCACATCCATAAGATTGTTATGAGTGTATGACTTCAAAATCTCCTTCGTACATACCGCGTACGTAATTCGGGCGTATACGGTATTTTAGAGATCTGCCAGTTTAGTTAACAAATGGGAGCTAATATCACTGTTTAGGCAGCTAAGAAGCCAGTTTTAACTCTGGTGTTGTTTTATTTCTTTTTGGGGTTGGTTTACGTCCGCCATTTAAATAACCATATATCGCAATGGCGTGGTTATGTTCATATTCTGTATTGTACTTCCGGCCAGTTGCTAGCTAGTTTGCTGTTCATTATGTTTGAGCTGTAGAGTATATCACTACCTAGTATATATGTATGCACACAATATCGTAATTTGTCGGAAATGACCTGGGTAAGAGAAACCTTAAAACAAACCATTGATGTAGCTTCATGCAATATTATCGCCTGCACCGGATATGGCTCATATAAATATGTATTGTAGGTCTAAAGGTGATATCTCAAGACAAATCCTATATTTATCACATTAAACAACTGCAGCACAGTCAATGCCTACACATTCTTCCCAGATGATCACGTAGGTTATTATTACAGATCAAGACTACGAGTTATATATCACCACTAATGTACTAGTTTCAATTGATGTCCTTCTTCATCTGGAGACTGTGCTTTAACATTATGTCACTTTCCTCAAATTCAAACATGTATACCTTCCCTTTGAAATTATAGGCCAATTATAATTGTCGATGACATATTCTTTGCTTATTGTAGAATTCAAATTTATGGTATTCTAAATGTATATAATTACAAAATCACATCTGCTTTGCAAACAATTAATAGTCTTGGCCGTGGATGCAGATCTCCTTGTGTTCAGGCTGGTGCTTCCTCTGACAGTCTTGATTGCAGTACTGCACTGCTCCACATCTTGTGCACTTCTCAAGACAACCTGATGTCTTCTTACAGTAGGTGCATTCCAGTGAAAGGTCGGAATAGACACGCTTAGATGCAGATTCTTTCTCGTCAGGGTGTGGCTTCACAGTACAAGTCATCTTGTGTTCAGACCAGTGCTTTGATTGACAATCTTTACCACAGTACTGGGCTGCTCCACATCTGGCGCACTTCTTAAGAAAATTAGATATTTTCTTGCAGTTCAAACATTTGAGATGTTGACTGCCAGTTTTTCTCAGCAAGTCAACTGTAGTCTCCTTACTTTTCTCAGTAGTGTTGCTGGAAGGATTGGTTTTTGAGGGTGTACTGGCATTTTCTGGTGTACAGGTACCACGTTGAACTGCCCAGTGCTTCGTTTGGCAATTTTTACTGCAATAGCTTGCACTCTTGCACAATTTTGAGGTTAAAGTTGACTTTCCACAGAACCCACATTTCGTGCCTCTTGCTACACATTGAGGCAGATTAATAACAGTGCTGGGTGTATTCAAACATTCCGCATCTGCTAATGAAAATTCAATGTCAGGATCACACAGAAGGAAATAGACAACTGCTCGAGTAAAAAAGTTATCCACTTTCAAACTACGAAGGATGTGATATCGGCTGTGATTACCAGCACTTTGCAAGCTTCCGTTGGTCCGCCTCGCAAAGTATTCAAGTGTTTTTTGTAGTAATTCAAGATCCGTGTCATCCATAACTAAGTTTGTGACAGCTAGGATATTTGTTGGGCACACAATTTTTTCCCACTTTGTGGTAACCACTTTGGAATCATCATGACGATTCAAGAAGCAAAAGGCTAAATCAACGGCTGGCGTCTGATGCTGATAGTCAAACAAGACTCTGTTAACTATAATATATCCAAGACAAATTTCTTTTCCAGGGGATAGCAAATGAAAATAGGTATCTTTGAATAAAGATTGCAAAACTATCTTGATTTTAACTGAAGGTGGAAGGATCGATAAGTCCTGGTTGCAACTCTCAACAAGGTTCGCTTCTGCATTCGTAAATTGACTTCCTGAATGTGCTGCTATTATGTCCAAGGACACATCTAATGGCATGATGGACTGTCCATGGTCAGGATTAACTATAAAGCAGGCATTTTCTTCTTCAAAGTTGTGAGCCTGACGGTAGCAAGAAACCACCATCTTTCCTTTGGCTTTAGACAGCTTGATGTTTACCGTATTGTACCTAATTGGGTAACAATACTTTAACTGAAGGCTGAGTGAGCTGCAAGAGATCTGCAATTCATTTGATGCAAGTCTGACCGTGCTTAGTTTGTGAGTGGAAAGAGCTTCCAGCATTGAGGTTGAAAGTGTTACTTCCGTCTCTGATCTAAAGCCATCATAAATGTGAGAATAAACTAACCCCAAAGAAGAATTCTTGAAAAAAGTACTTTTCTGATGCGAGACAAAGGAATAGTCTGGCTTAAGAAACTCGTAATGTACAAATGATCCTAGCAATTTTTTCAGTGATACAAAAGGAATGATTGTAACAGAAATATTTATTTCTGGTTGCATAAAGGTCAGTGCTACTGTTGCCTTGTAATTCTCCTTCACAAGTTTCAGTGGTGCAAAGAATTGAATTTGTAGAGAGTTTTCAGAAACAGCACAATCCAAGCAGTCAAAGATATGAACATCTCTCCCAGCTCTGGCTTCTTTCAAAAGGCGACCAGAATCTGAAGACACACTTTTGTGAACCAGTACAATAAAATGAGGTGTGAGATAAAAGTTAAGCAAACAAAGCGGTATTTCAGCACAGAATAAGGCCATGGAATTCTGTAAAGGAATCTGCTTGCACAATGGACAGTCATCCATCTTCAGTCACTGTGAGATGAGCATGAATGTCATGGAGGAGCATTTGTGTCTGCAAGCAATAAAGAAAAGGTTGAACATTCTTCACAAGTGCAGTACACAAAGGTTCCCAAAAGGCATAATTGCATAGGGCAATACCAGAAATAGTGATGAAATGATTCAAAATATGAAGTCCAGTTTCGATGCATATACCATTTAAAACCATTTTACCCTCGCCATGGCTCAGAAATGTGTAAGCAGATGACTGCATAAGGTTTATTAAAGCATCAGTTATGTTAGCAGGCTCAATGCGAGGCAATCGAGATAGTGTTAGTGCCTGGGCACCTGAAACTTTCCCCCATATTAGCACTCGTTCATGCTGAAAAACTTTCAGCTTATTTGCCATGCTTGGTGGGGTTGGCTTGATCAAAGTGGTTGATGCAAAACCACCACCTTCATGGTTTATACAACGGGCTCCAAAAACCACAGGGAACATTTTGCAGTCAAACCCAAAGCTCAAATTG
Source organism: Cladorhizidae sp. MBARI D1340-BT2 (assembly GCA_028752905.1). Taxonomy (NCBI): domain Eukaryota; kingdom Metazoa; phylum Porifera; class Demospongiae; order Poecilosclerida; family Cladorhizidae; species Cladorhizidae sp. MBARI D1340-BT2. The sequence goes on along the minus strand of JAQNBH010000016.1, from coordinate 4,033,641 downwards.
AGAAACTCTTCAATAGTATTGGCCAACTTTTGATATAGCAGTGTTGTAGTATAGAGAAAGCCGTTATCCTTTAATAAAGGGAGAGTGGCTAAAACAACATTGGGAGGGCCCAGGTGATCCATAAGATTAGAGGTAACTATGACGCTATATTTAGGTCCTTCACACTCACCACCTTCTTTCTGCTTCTTCTGCTGCAACTCTTGACAGAAAGTCAGAGCATGCTGAGTATTAAACAGAAAAGAGACGGGAATACTTTTCTTCACCAGAACTCTATTTGAAGACTGAACCCACATGGCGAGCTGTTGGACGCTATTGGCAAGAAATGGTTTGGACTGAAAGCTTGTGGGTGAAACTGTGACTTCATTAGGTAGTTGTCTTCTCCCTGTGGACTTGAAGTTCTGTGGAGAGAACTTGACCGTGTGGTAGTATCCACTAAAAGGCATGGAACCATAATGCAAGCTATACACTCCATCTTGTTTCTCGTACAATGTAAGATTAACACTGTGTGCTTTCTTTTTTTGCGGTAGATTCAACACACTTTCAGCAAAGCAGTTTCCTGACAAAATGTAGGACTTAACTTCAAGCTGTCGAACAGCTATATCTTTTAAAACACTATTTAAAGTTAGTCCATGAATGTATATAATATCCCATGTGTACGACAAGGAATAATTTTCCAAACCTTCCATGACACCATGCTTCCCCAACGCTTGATTGCGTGACATATGCATGGACTTCGTTGAGCCAACAGATACTTCTCTGTGAAACCACATCTTCCAAACATGAGCAATGTCAGAAAGACAAGTTGAAGAAGTAAAGCTTACAAGATGCTGCAAAGGATTGTCTCTGCTAGCCCACTCATCCAAAGATGTTGAGAATTTAAGTAGCAACATCAGTGAATCATTCAAAATTATCAGATGTTCAAAATAGAGCTCGTGGCAATACCAAATAGCCCACATAGCACTTAGCCATTTCTTCCGTTCCATCACACCCTCTGGAAGCTGAAGGCATAAATGCAAGAACACTATATTTCTGGCAAGAACTGCAGCACTGTGGTCATTCAGCGTAAAATGTACGCCTTCAAAACGCTTGGGTGCATTAGAAATTGAGAAATCAAAATTCTTCCATAAAGTATAGAAGCAAGAACGTATATCTCCACACCCTAGAGATAAGACAGAGGGTTCATGCTCCCCTACACAGCTTTCAAGGAAGTCCTCTGCTGGTGTATTCCCGTAGGCATAGTAAAATCTGAAGCTTCCATGGTACCAGTACCTCTCCAAAGGAAATGTCAATAAATTGGTGTCATTTTGTTCTTCACTAACTGGACTGCTCACATTTGGAACTTCTTCAGAAGAGGCCATCTGAAAAGGAATCAACAATGCATTCATAACATGGTCATCTGGCAGGTCATACTTCTTCCCTTTTTTAACATGTCAATACAATAAAAATTATAGTAATTCTGGGTTTTTTTAAATTTCAAGTTGTTTTTTGTTTATTGTTTCTGTATAGTTGAGCAGTGGAGAACTGCACAAGTGTTAGCTCAGGGTTCAAGCACTTTTAATCAGCACATACATATCTTCTTGCTATGTTGATATAGGGTCAGCTACAGCCTCCTTGGGACTGGTAACAGTTGCACATGATAACTCCACCAACCAAACTTTTGACTTCATAACAGTTTCCTAGGAGTGAGAATTCCACAAACCAAACAGCAGAACTGAGCATAGGTAATTTGTTCGGCTTCTAATGCCACGCATATAGTCTTGACTCAATTAAACAGCATGTGAGCTAGTTTGATAGCACCACCGACAACCTAAGTATTTTAGTCACAATGAAGAAACAGAGTAGTCGTGGACGTTCTTTGGAACATTTGGAGTCTTCTGGTACTCAAGTTTTGACCTCTTGTATGCAAGTCATGTGAGAGGGAAAAAGAAATAGAAACAGATTGTGAAGATGAATTTCAAGGTTCTTTTCATACTTTCCATGTTTCTTTGTACTGCTGCTGCAGTGAAGGCATGCGAAGGGGGGGGGGGGGGGGGGGGGGGGATTTTTGAGACCAACAGGGAGAGCTAACATTCTGATATGCACTATTCTCATAATTGCTTTTTTGTTTTTTTGTTTTGTTGTATAACTATCTGTAATATGACAAGTTGTAATTATGTATAGCTTGTGAATATGATGTCTTATTGGACTTTATAGCAAATACATACGTGTGTATATATTGGGTGTACACGTATATACCATATTTCCAATGGTTACCATGGATACAGAATATTTGAACGAGGGTTTAGCCAAGTGGCACAACAACTGATCTCGTCCAGCACCAGTGCACTGCCCCCTCCCAGTTAGAGTGAAAATAGGGTTAGGGCCTAAACAAACTATACATGAGATTTAAAAAATTCTACAACTAACACATATCTATCTGAACAACCAACATGGCATCAATTTCAAACAGCTGGTGAGGTAGCTGTGTGAGAAACTTTGGTATTGTGAGGTTTCACAAAGTGGAACACCCCCACCAAAATGTTTAGAATGAGCCACAACACAAATATGAAACCTCACTATTACAACACCACAGTTTCTTTCTTTCCCTAGGGACCTCCTTCCTACAATTATACCTACCCCCTACCCCCTACCCCTCCTCCCCTTCCCCATCCCATAAGCCATGCCATTCATGTGTATAGAGAATCTACAATCAATTATTATGCATGGTGGGCAGAGATATGGGGGGCCTTTTGTTTGACCACCACTGTGGTTCTAAAAATAAATAAATTTTGTTTGGCCACCACTGTGGTTCTAAAAATAAATAATTTTTTTTGACCACCACTGTGGTTCTAAAAATTGTTTGACCACCACTGTGGTTCTAAAAATAAATAAAGTGAAAAAAATCCCCTTTTCCATACATACACCTTTTCCATACATACATATAGGGTAGGGCTAAGGTTAAAGACTAGAATCAGGCCCAACTCATTGAACTATATTATATTTATTCCCAGAGAGCCTTTTTTTATGGACCATATATGACAATGCATACACTGGATTCCATCTTATACTTAGTCCCAGACCTCTAGCCTTTCCTCTACATTGGAAATCAGGAACTGGCATTGTCCTAGCACAAGGAAAAGTCCAAGGACATGCAACTGCATATTTTATGGACAATTAATGACAAAAAGGACCACTTAAATATTTTGATAAACATAACCGCCAACAGGAGAAGTGAAGTCACACACTCTTACCTTTCCAAATGGTGTCAATCAATTTATAATAAAGCCTAGGGTACTGGGGTAAAACGATGCCATATGTAGCTATGACATGCTAGATAGCACGTATAGCTTTAAAGAGCTTAGCTACAGCTTACATTTAGAAGTGGGATCCAAGATTAGTGACTCGTCTGAAGCTGAGGTCCTAATAAGTTTAGCCGCCAGGCCGTTCCCCGCAACCTTTATTTTTGTATGACATCATACAGGTAGCTAGGGATTGACCGTATATTTCACCCGTTTATTGCTTACTTAGTTGCACGTGTTAGCGTGGCCACTCTCAATGGCAAATATATACTAGCTGTCCGTTTTTTATTATGCCCAGAACACAGTTTCTCGTCATCTGTTAGTTTACTGTCTCTGAGGACCTTGTTTATTGGCATGTAGTGAGAAAATTATTCAAGCAGTGCAATATGCCTAGGGTGTCGACGGGAAAATTCACCTACCACCTCTTCTGGAGTAATTTTAAGGTCCTGGTGATAATGCATCATTGCCAGTCCATTGAGCCATTCTTGTTTCGTGGTGTTCCTTAATGATTTCATTCTTAATGGAGACTTTATGAGCTTTAGCAAGCTGATTGAATGCTTATACTTGGTAACTCCTAACTGGAAGAGTGTCTTAGCAGAGTGAAAAAATTCATCATATGAATTTCATGTGATGTATATTTGTTACTCTTTCACTTTAACCAATCAACAATCTCACCATCTTCTTCTCTGTGATGCTTCAAAAGCTGGATGAGATTGCTCTCACCATCATCATCATCATGCCCCCGAAGAGGTAAGCCCAGTCTAGTCAAGAAATGCAGGACAGAATTTTCAGCAGCATCTTCCTATTTCTCTCCAATTCAATAGCATTCTGCCTTGAAAGATGTGCACCAATGTGCATGGTAGTGGCAGGCAAAGTAATAATTGCTTCAACTGCTTCCAAGTGACACTTGCTCTTCTCATGCCCATTGAACACAGTAGTGGCATCCTTCCAACTATGGAAACCTTTGGAAACCTAAGGAATAATATGTAATTAAATATACATAATGTGCAACATAGCTAGCTAGCTTGCCATAATAGAGCTGTAGTTCCAAACATGTAATTATATTTACTGAATGAAACTTATAAGTTGTCCAAGACTCACAATGTGTATGTTTCATTCAATGCAGTGTTGACTACTGCCTGGACAGTGACAGCGCAGGGAAGAAGAGTGGGATATGATGTTTTTGGCTAGGAATGAAGAAAAAGAAAGATGCTTAGCTAGCAATTAGCTTTAGCTAACACTAGTTATAGTACGTGTAGTAGTTTAGTAGTTTGGACGACACGTCAAGACGGTACTTGGGTAGAATCTCTTTCGGCTTCTATCTTCCCACTTGTATATAGAGAAGAGCATCCATCAGTTCACAGAAACGAGTTGGTTGTGGTGATGAAGTCCTTAAACATTATTATCCAGCCCTCGTGCTATGAGCCCAGCGATTTTCTAGCCTTCGGGTACGAAGAAGCTCTGTATGGTGACGATGTAAACGAAAGTCCTAACAACAGTTTGAACAATGATGTCAGCACTAGCAACTGGATGGGCGATGGCAGTGTGTATGATGATGATTTAAATGAAAGTAGCTTGAACAATGAAGCCAACGCGAACTTTTGTATGAGTGATGGCAGTATGGATGACCTTAGAGTAACAGCTCCAGAATATGAGGCTTTGTATGATAACATTCCCCCATCAGTTCAGTTTCTGGATCCCGAAACTAGGGATGAAGCCTTGCCTAGTGAGATTGAAATCAAACCTCTTCAACAGCAGCATTTACCTTGTCCAGTGTGTGGTAAGTCATATGTGTTGAATCTGCCTCCACCTGCTCTATGACAACACATTAACACTTTCCATGTTGCAAGGGGAAAATTTCCCCCTTGTGAATTCATCACTGACTACAAAAGGCTTGTGTGTTCAAAAACCAATTTACCACAGTAGGTACAAGCGAATTGGATGTCAGAGGTCACTTGGGCCAGGGATCAAATGCAAGGGAGCTTTAACTACCCCAGAACATCTCCAGCACTTGGATTTTGCCACCACAATTATTGCTCAGTCAAATATTGACCAGACTTCCACATTGGCTAATCATGCTAGCCCTCCCGACAGCCTTTGTGAGGCCGACCTATTGAATGCAGCACTTGATTCTGTAGCAAACTGTCATATTTCCACCATAGGTGTGGCACATGAGCCTACCTGTGTCAATGTTCTCCTAAATAGCCTCATGTGCCTTAGAGCACCCACTATTGTCCATATCCCAAAGTCATGCCGCCCTAAAGTTGGTGAAGTATTGGCAAAAGAATTGAGCTGTGCAAATGGAGGGTCTATATGGGGTGCAGCTTCTTTTTGCAAAATGTGTTTTGTGGGCCCCAAGAAGAGGAGGTAGAAAGAAGAGAATATTAATCTCTTCCCTCATCAAAAGTAGACTGATGAGATGGGTCGCCAATGATATCAGGGCTTTGTGGCAAGAGGTTACCTCAGCAAAGTGTAACCTTCAGGCTGGTTCCAGTCAAGCAGGAGATGTTTGCACTTTGCAAATAAACTTCACAATGTAGAAAAATGTGGAGTTTATTGGCCAAGCGGGGACACCTCATTTCCAGAGTTTCCTGAGATTATAAAGAAGCCCAGCAAAGGGATCACTTTCCTAGGATCTCCTCTTTGGGGAACTGAAGAGTTTTTTGAACAAACTGTCACAGCAAGTATTAATAAGGTATTCCACCTACACTCAATCCTCCCCACCATGGAAGATGCACATGTGAGCCTCCTTCTACTACGGAGTTGCCTAGGAATCTGCAAGATAAACCGTTTGTTTAGGGCAGTGCCAATGTTCCTTATCGATAACCAGCTTGGTCAGTTTGATGCCAGTCTCCGATCAGGTATTCTACGAAGTCCAGTTAGTGAGAACGCTTGGATTCAAGCTACTCTTCTGCTTAGACTAGGCGGTCTGGGTCTTAGAAACACCTCGAGATCAGCACCAGTCTCTTTTGTTGCCAGCACTGACTACTCAAAATTAATTGTTCCCCAATTATTGGAAAATTTGGTGCCTTCATCCAACTCCCCATCCTTATTTTTCGAGAGAACTTCCATCCAGAGTCATCCTGGAGAATCACTAGGTATTGAGTACAAGACCTTTCCCAGATTTCACAAGGAACCCTACAAGCTTGCCTTGATGAGCAGGAATTTGATCGCCTTTATTTGGAAAAGCCAGGCATGCTCTATCGAGCAGCAATCACACCAGTGCGTGGCTAAAAGCTCCTCCTATCGCCAATTTGGGCCTAGCCATACCTAATCACGAATGTATGGTCGCAGTTAGATTTGGTTGGGCCTTCCATCCTTATGTCACTGTGGCATGGCCATAGACCCTAATGGAGATCACCTGCTTGGGTGTAGTCATGGCCCTTACAGAATTAGAGCCCTTCGTGACATCATCTATCGTGATTGACAACTCGTCTACTAAACGTGAGCAACGCATTTGCGGAGACTGGCCAGGAGACATCTTCCACCCAGATTTTTCGGATGGGAGGTCCACTTACTTTGACCTTTCAGTATGCAGCCAGGCACAGCCAGGCACAGTAAACAATGCTTCTAGGAGCGCTGGTGCAGTGGGTTTACAAGGAGAAGAAAGAAAGGACGTGAAACATGCAGCAAACGTTGGATCCGTAGGTGGTTTCTTTGTCCCTTTGGTAGAAACACTGGGGAATTGACTCCATTTGCTCTACAATAGTTATCTATGATAGCATCTAGAACAACTTTACGCAGTGGGCTAACTTCTAGTGAAGCAACCAGATACCTGTTGCAGCAGGCCAAACTCATTTTGAACTACAGTATATATGTCATGTTTACCTGTTATTTAACTTCTTATATTCTAAAAAAAAAAAGTTATAGTTACATGCAGTGTATTCATGCTCTAACGAAGTTTCAATCTTGCTTGATAATTTTTCCTTTCTTAAGTAGTAGAACCGGGAGTTTTTCATACAAAATGGTAGTTATAATTATTTTAATGATAATTTGTACCTCACCCATATTATAATACCGCTCGCGACGAAACCGACCCAGAATGTAGTTCTGAACTTTATGGCTTTTACCTTGGCAGCAAATTACAAAAAAAAAAATCCATTCTACAGCTCTCTTACATCCTAACAATGTAATCGCATGTTTTGGTCATATTGCTTCCACAGTTCACTTTACATGCAGGGTATTTACATGCAGGGTATTTACATGCACACCACAATACATATTTTATTTTTATGAAAGACAGGGGATGCGCGAACGCAATCCCCCACTAACAAAAATTGTACATCCGAGTTTCCCACGTTTGGGGAAATCGCAGGCTTCAACTCAGCGAAGTGCAATGCCCGAGTCTCCACCTGGAAGAACCGCCTAAATGATCGTGGTATCTTCTATGCCAGGTAAGTTAACCGTTAGGGTCTTAGTCGGGTGCTTATGTATACATCATTAGTTGTAAAAGTGTGTTGGGTTTCCTAAACAATCTCATGAATACCATTTAAACTGCATGCGGTCATCGTAAAACATTTATTGTGAATGCTCAGCTGCCTTCCAACCAACGTCCTTCAGTGGACCAAGAGATGGACCAGAAAAGCATCTATGCAATTTATGTTGGCCGAAGTTACAATTTTAGAGGTCCCTAGATTCTCCACACTACGCTGTATATAGATAGGTTTCTCTGTGCGCTCCGTTTTGATTCTAAAATATGTTGGATAGGACCTCTCAGTTGATATAACACAAGTACAATACCTTCTCAGTTGAAATTGTACTCTCCCAACGTTTGGACTAGACTAAATGCTCTAGCCTTCATCATGATGCCTGAAGGCTAGCATCTAGTCAGGCGTCAAGAGAGTATAATTTCAAGTTGATTATTAAGGTTATTGTAAAGCTTAAAACCTGAGTGCCTTATTTTGCAACATGTCCAGCTCCTGATTGCCAAGTGCTATATATATATATAGACAGCTGAAATTACCAATGGCTAAAGGAAGCCCTATTTGAGTGTTTACATGGATTTAATCTTCATATTGCTGAGCCTGTTGAGTCCATCACATGTTACAACACAGTGGTGGGCTATGTAACGGTAACTAATAACAATCTATATTAAAAATCAACAGTACTTAAAAAAATCCATAATATTAAGTTACGTCCCGCTGCTCAAGGAGGGGGCGAGGGGAGGGAACCAAAGATCCTTCCTCAGCTCACCATAACAGTTCCTTTCTCCTCTGCCACCACTTCCCTACCCAAACTCTCCCACCTCTCCCATTACTGCATGACTTACTCCCACATCTTTCCCCAAAAGCAATGCCACCTTTCCATCCTTACCCACTCTTCTAAATTCATCCAGCCACTGTCCTGCCCCTGCAATTCTGCACACCTCATCCATCAGTACCAGCCGATCCCTCTCAGTCATATTCCCCACACATTACCAAGAAATGTTCCACATCTTCCGCTGCTCCACTATTACACATGATACACCTCTCATCCCTAATCCCACATCTCTTCTTATCCTCTAACAACCCAGCTGATGCAGTCCTCAGTCGAAATTGCAACCACACACCTTCCTGGCCATGCATGGACCACACATACCTCTCCACCCCTGCACTATTCTTTGCCGATTTATAAAACTTAAGCATACTCTTGCTGTTTACTTCCTCCTCCCAATCCTTCTCATTTCTCACCTTCACTTTCCCCTTCCACTTACGTACTGACCTAACCTCATTGTTTAGCTCATATTTTCTCCTCAAGATCTCATATTCTTCCCACCATCTGATTCCTCCATCCTCTTTACAACTATTTTTTACCAATCTGCTCTGTTCCAACACCTCTAATCTCTTACCAAACAAAACCTTCATCTCTTTCCTCCTCTCCTCTAGCTTCTCTCCACCCCATATCTCCCTGTACTGCCACTCCTGCTACTGTACTACTTGCTCCCAACAATCTCCTACCCACTCTCATCTGTGCTGAATCCAACTTCTTTCAAGCATTATGTCCTCCTGTCCACCACACTTCGGCTTCATGCTCCATACTAGGTCTCACTAGAAGCTCCCACACCATTCTTCCTCTGTCTACTTCCACCTGCCCATTCACTCTACTCATCCATGTCACCTTTGCAACCCACTCTTCTGCCTTCTTTGCCATCTTCTCTAACTGGTAGTTTCCTATCAAACCATACTCCCAAGTATTTGAATTCTTTGACCTCTTCCGATATCTCCTCACCAATCATCCAATTCACTCCTGCTTCCGTCTTCCCTACTGCCATGACCTTGACCCATAAGCCTATACCACGTCCAACATAGCTTGCAGTTCCACCCCTGAGCCCGCCAGAAAAACAACATCATCTGCATACATAAGTGCCCCACACCAACAGCCTTCCACTTTGACTCCTAGCTCAGCTCTCTTCAACTCCTCTGCCATTCCCATCAAATAAGTATTGAAAAGAAGTGGAGACAAAGGACATCTCTGCCCAAGTCCATTCTCCACAGCGAACCACCTTGACCTCCTTCCATTCAATATCACCGTCGTCTCTATCCCACTATACAATCCTACACATGTCCTCACAAGTTTCTCCTCTACTCCATACTGTCTCAACTTCTGCCACAGTCCCTCCCTCCATATGCCTTACTCATGTCCAGGAAAGCCAGATATGAAGCTTTCTTCTCGCTCTTCCTCACTTCACAAACTCCAACACCAACCACTGGTCTGAACATCTCCTCCAGCTCCTAAATCCTCCTTGTGCTTCCGTCAAAATCCTATTCTCAGTAAACACTCCCAACCTCCTTGCCAACACTCTCGCAAACACCTTCACCATACTACAACACAATGAAATTCCCCTACAATTCCCTACTTCGTCCTCGTCGCCATCCTTGTGGTGAGGTACTAGCAAACTCCTCTTCCAGTCCACTGGGCAGCTTTCAATCCTCATCACCACATTCAACACCTGCACCATCACCTCCACCAACCTTCTACCTCCATACATCAGCGTCTCATTCAACATTCCATCAGGGCCTGGAGCCTTTCCTATCTTCAAACACTTCATTACCTCTACTATATACTTCTTCCCAACTTACTTCTTTACACATACCTGACTCATGCCCACTCACTTCTCCTATCTAATGTGGCTTCCTCTTTTTTCCTCCCCAGCTTTTCCCAGTGTTTTGCCATCACCTCCAACACCTCGTCTTCCTCCTCCACCATCCTTCCCTCATCATCTTTCACTCCTTTTATCCTTCTCTCCTTCCTCTTTGCTCTTAAATCATTCCAAACAGCTTACAACTAGTCCCACCCTGCTCTCTAATCTTCTTTCTAGTTCTCTTCCTCAATTCCTTCTTCTCAGTCTTTTTCACTTCCTTTCTTGCTTCTCTGTAGTCATCCCATAGTTGTCTTAATTAGCCTCACCCTTCTCTTCAATTTCTCCTTCCTAACACCAATTAACCTCTCCACATCCTTCTGACCTGTCTGTAATCTTCTTCCTTCCAATTCCTTTCTCCGCTGCAGCCAAAACTTTCTCCTTCCACCTACCCCACACCTCTTCAATTATGTTTCCTCCCAACTCCTACTCAAGCTCTCTCACCTCCTCTTCCCACCCCATGAACATTTCCGACTGACTTTCTCTCCCCATATGCTAAAATGAAAACTTGAGTATGTGGTCATGCGGTTGAGTGAAAATTCATATTCGTACGTCTAGTATGTTTAGTAGCAAAGAGTGAGGCCTGGACCATGCTTTCTAGAGAATGCATGCAAGCAATATGATACAAATATTCAATAACATAACCTCATGGATCAAATATTGAGATAAATATGCTCGCTATAATCATATATGCTTCCTTTGTCTCCAATACCTTAGTTACTTATAGCCATAAGTTTG